>JAJONR010000407.1:0-204658 GCA_029582245.1 Solanum etuberosum
AATAATAATAATAATAATAATAATAATAATAATAATAATAATAATAATAATAATAATAATAATAATAATAATAATAATAATAATAATAATAATAATAATAATAATAATAATAATAATAATAATAAAGAAAGGACAAAGTAAATTCGTTTTATATGATTAATTTGGAAGAGAATAAAGGGTACACACGCATAATTGCCATTGCCATTGTCATTATATTTCCATATATCTCTTTGGTTTGTAATACATGGCGTCAAGAAACAGTCATATTTTTAATAAAGACCTTTGGATTTATGACATAAATTGAATGGAAGTTATAATGGGAAAATGAAAAATGAAATAGGATGAGAATATTAGAGTTAGACACCTTAACTTTTTAAGTTTTAAAAGGATAAATAGTTTTAGTTAAAGGGTAATTTGGTAATCCAACTTTTAATGTTTAGGCTTTCCACTTTTAATATAATATGATATGGTATGATGATCATATAGTGTAATTATTCTTCCATAGATATAAAAATATATCACTGTAAATATGTTCTGTCACGCCCCGAGCCTACATCCTGGACGTGGCCGGCACTCAAGAACCATTGATGGCCCCAAGCGAACCCTTGGCCTGGTTCAACTATTAGAGAAAGACTTACTTATCATAGAACAATCTCAAAAGATAAACTCAGAATGTTTTTAGAGGAAACATTCAACTGGCCAAAGAGGCAACTCAAGTCTTTAAACATTAATAACTGAAAATGGAAAAGAATCATGAACTACTGTCTATATATCTATGAAGCCTCTACTAACTGAGATGGACGTCGAGAAAAGACCCAGGACATCCTAATAACAAAACTGAAATGATAAAACATAAATGAGGGATCCTCCGTGTAACAACTCAGATTTGAGAAAATAGAATTTTTTTTTGCAGCTTTCCAGACTTGGGGCAAGAACCACGAAAGCCACCGCTGGTCCGTGGTCTAACACACGGTCCGTAGGTGGGGTCCGTTGTTGAGCACCAAATATTTATGGTCTCTGATACCACCCACGGTAGACCAGTACAGTCCGTGGTTGGACCTACAGACCGTAGCTGAGGGTCAGTAGCCAGTTAGAGGGAAATTATTGTTGGGTCAACTTCAAATGGTCATAACTCTTACCACAAAAGGAATTATGTAGACCATGACTACCAAATGATAGATAATTGAATCATCTTTCCAACGCCACCGAGTTTGCTAAAATCCCATCTATGAGTAAAAAGTTATGCTAGTTTTAGTGAAGCCCTGTCGGGGAGACTTGACCAACGAACCCAAATGACGGCCGATAGGTAAAATGACGGACCGTCGTTCCCTCCGTGGATGGGCTTCGTCAGAATTAAGTTAGTTTCATTTTGGTCCTTTTCCCTATGCGTTGGGCACTTAAACTATGTTGTTTGATGCCTAAACTACGTCGTTTTACTCAGAATAAGCTTAATAACTTTGTCAGATATACCCAGAACCTTTATTCACCAAAAATCATCCAAACTTGAAGCAAAAAGAAGGGGAAAAAGTCAACCAAACCTCCCAAGAACAAGAAACAATATTCTTAAAGTTTCAGCCCCTAAATCGAAGGATTTCTCCGTAGATTTCATCACAAGGTATGTGGGATTTCACTAGTGGATTCCTTTCTTCCACTAGGTCCCTAGAATTCAGTCAGATTCGTGATTCTCTATATCATGTTTAGACCTAGGGTTTCTCAAACTTTGCAGAATTGTTGTGCATTAGCTGTTATAGTATCCCTAATCAGATTATCATGTATTCGTGGAATCGTTGCTTAGTTCATTGCATGAAATTCAAAACCCTAGTTGTGTAGATTCTCTTAGTTCATGAATTACACTTGCTAGGTCAGTTTAAACAGATATACATGCTCCAGTTAAGAATGTTTCATTGTCAGTATTTAAATGTTGCATTCTCTAATTTGCATGTCTGAACATTGAGCTATCTAGTATTTCAGTTTTGTTGTGTCATCCATATTCCAATTAGGAGTACGCTTAGACCGAGTTGGACTAGGGTTCAGCATACCCTCATAGTCCCAGAACTACATACCTCCGTAGGTTTATCAGTCCTCTCTGTTAGGCATCATCTTTAGTGATCATGCCAGTCATGCCTGTATACCCTTGGTAAGGTATATTGGGTCCTATCGATGGGGCATATACATCGAACAATCATGACTTTATACCCCTGACAAGGTATATTGGGTCCTCTCGATGAGGCATATACATTGGACTACACGTTTAGCTTACATGGTTTTATGTCGGTTAATAGTAGCTCCCACAGTCATACTTCAGTGCATTTGACCAGGTCTTCAGTTATATTACAGCATTCAGTCTCAGTATGTCATGTTCAGAATTAGTACTTGGTCATTGCATTTAGTTCAGTCTTCAGTATATTCCAACATTTACATTCAGTTTAGATTATGTTATTGCTCAGTATGTTTTGTTTAGTTATGTATTTTATTCAGCTATACTCTATATCCTGCATGCTCAGTACATTCCAAGTACTGACGCATACTCTGCGCTACATCCTTTCATGATGTAGGTTCAGGTACTCACCATCCAGATCACGCATAGATCGGTTCCCGTCCTCCAGCTCAGCAGCTTCAGTGGTGAGTCCTCATACTTTGAAAACAACAGACATGGTTTAAACTTCAGTCTTTTTATTCAGTTTTCAGTTTTGCTAGAGTTAGCTGGGGGAATGTCCCAGCAACTCTAGTCAGTTAGAGGTTTTTTCAGACATAACATTAGATTAAGCTTTAGCTTTTGAGTGATTGTTCAGTATCATTAAACTCATAGTCTTTTATATATTCAGATTAGTATTGGGTATTCCCCACTTTCAGTTAATTATGGTTTTAAGCTTCCGCATTGTATATTTTATTCAGTAATCTTTTCGTATGTTTATGATATGCCAACTCAGGGTTAGCTTGGGGTCACTCATGATCCTAGGTCCCGTGTTTACTTCCCGGGGGTAGCCTCGGGGCGTGACACTTCGGAAGCAAGGAGGCTCACCAAACAACTCTGGAACTCAACTGGATCAACGAAGCGCTAGTTGATGATCCTGGTTACCTGTATCTTCATCATAAAAGATGCAGGCCAAATGGCGTCAGTACATGGAATGTACGAGCATCTATGGGAAAATCTAAAATATGACATAAGCTTGAAATGGAACTGAAGAAACAACTTACCTCGTCTCAACTCAACTCAATCTCAACTCATTTCAATATAAAAGCAATAACAATAAAGCGATATAAATAAAGGCTTTTAAAACAGTAGATAACAACTCAATGTATTGGAAAATACAATATAACTCAGTTTGTATGTAAAAATACAAAATAAACTCTGTTTGGGAGATTCTCTAACCGAAATCCATCACTATGAGCTATGTGATGATACAACGTCTCGCCCACGCTGCCAGAACTGTCCTATACCTTACCGAGGTATAAAAATTCTCAATTAAGTGGATCCACTAGTCTATGCTAAAAAGCAATAAGGAATCATCTAAAAAGTATGACCCTTTCTACCCACGTTGGCTACATGGTTCATGGGGGCTGTGAGTTGTTAGAACTCTCCCCCATATTGGTGTTCAATACTACTCCCAAAATATAACTTAGCTCATATGTTTTTTTTAAAAAACATTTCCTCTTCCTCAGCTTTGAGATTATTACTCAAAAAGTTTCTCTTAAAAGAGATAGTACTCAAAACTTCTCATGAACTATTTTAAAAATCGGTGTTTCCTCTTTTTTAAAATGTAAAAATATTTCTCTTGAGAATACTTAGTTCTCATATATTTATTTTAAAAAAATGAAGCTCAACTTTACTCTTCCTTAACTCAAGTACTCAAGTCTTAAAACAAGTTTAAAAGACTGTAAAAGACTTCTCAAAATGACTCGAAAGAACTCTCAAGACTTAACTCTTAACTCTACCTTGAATTTGAATTATGAATTTAAGGTTATGATTCATGTTATGAATGATCTCTCGATGTTTAAATGTATTTTAGAGTAGTTAGAATCAATAGGGAATGAAGGTACACTATGAAAGGACTTAGACGGAGGAAACGACGGAAAAAGAGTGGGGGCAAGCGACCCTGGCGCACTGCTGGCGCTGGGCGCCAACCCCTAAACTTCAGAGACCTTGGCGCACTACTGGGGCACCGCACAGAGACCTTTTGGCGCATCGGGGGCTCGCCGTCCCAGCCCCCTTTGCGCATCGGGGGTGCGTCGCCCCAGTCCCCTTGGCGCATCGGTGGCGCGTCAACCCAGCCCCTCCCCAAAACATTTCGACGAATTTTCTTCTTCAATTTTTGGCCCTAATTCTCCTAGAATTGAATGATTTCTTTCCAACTCACTTAGATTTGAATACCCAACATAAGTACATGAAAATATACTAAAAAAAACCTTTAAAATGATAACATTCATCTCAAGAACTCATCAAACTCATCATTAATGATTTAAGAACGAAACTTCAAGAAGCTCATCAAGAACTCAAATCATTCAGCCTCAAGAATGAAATTAAGGATTTAAAATCACATGATTGCCGTGTGGGTGAATGATTCCAATACTAAGAGAGCTTACATATTTTGCGAAAAAAATCCTCGATTCGCAAGAGATCTTGTTCGTTCTTCCTTTTTCTCCTCTTTTCCTCTTCTTGAACTCTTTTCAAAACCCTAAGCGTAAATTAGGATTGTAAAACTGACTCAAATTAGATTTGACCCCAAAATATTACTAAAAATTGTTTTAATCTGATTGGGTAAGGAAAAGATCAAAATACCCCTCATATTTTTTGGGTAACTTTCCTTAATTAGACATGTTAACTTCAAATGGGCATATCTCCCTTATACGAGCTCAAAATTTAGCAAACTCAGTGGCGTTGGAAAGAGTATTCCAAGACCTTTCATTTGATATCTTATGGGCCACCTAACTCATCATGTACCGAAAGTTATGGCCATTTGAAGTTGACCCAAAACTCACAACTCAAGCATAACTTGCAAAATTTTAAATTAGCTTCTTTCCAAATTAGTTCTTTCTAAGGCGGGATGTTACAGGTTCTTTCCAATTTATATATAATGAAATACTCAACAGTTAGCGTGCTTCAATAGTTAAATAAAAAGTAGCAACACCAATTTTGACAGTGTTGGGCCTGTGCTAGCACAAACCATATTCCCCTAGTATATATACACTTCTCTACTGCATATTTGAAATCGTACATATACATATTAATGTATATTAGTACGTATAAGATTCATTTATTTTAAATACATTATGTTTGTGTACATATAACGTATATCACATATTTTGAACTGAAATTGGTATATATTATCATATTCAATCAAAAAAAATTAAATAAACAAATAAAAAAGAGATATTTTGATAGAATAGGAGTTTATATTAGAAAGATTAAAATAATGGAATGAGAGGGAGCAAAAAATAATAAGAGATTTAAGAAAGTGGAATGAACGGAGAAAAAATGTAGTGGAGATATGCATATATGGAATCAACTCAATTAGACGTGATGATCATAGGAATTGAAAATTTAATTAACTAGACAAAAATTAATTTATAATATAACTACTATAATTTTGGGACTGATATTGAATTTATGCTAAATTTAGATAAATACTCGTTAAATTTGAATTCTGAATCCACAACTAGTGATGATTATGAATTTTTTCATAATTGTTATATGGAACTCACAATTGCGACTATCATTTTCTTTCAAAATTGTAATTATGAAAGTTGTAATTGCGATTCTGACATTTTCCCTAGTTATAACTTGTGACTGTAAAAATCGTAAATATGACTGATTTTTACAAATATTTATGATTGTGAAAGTTGTAGTTACAACTATGACTTTTTCATAATTGTAATTATGATTACGATTTTTTATTTTTCTTTTTCATATTTCTGATTTCATCGTTATAGTTGTAGTTGTGTTTATAGCTGTGTCTGTAGTTGAGGTCCATCCCTTTTTTTTTTAATGAATTCCAGGTTTTATATTTATTTGTTTCTAAAGTAATTTACTTTCACAAGGAAATAAAGAGCAAGTTTTTTATAGGAAAGATAACTACTATTAACCATGTGATTAATGGTGGGAG
Organism: Solanum etuberosum; assembly: GCA_029582245.1. Taxonomy (NCBI): domain Eukaryota; kingdom Viridiplantae; phylum Streptophyta; class Magnoliopsida; order Solanales; family Solanaceae; genus Solanum; species Solanum etuberosum. The sequence continues at coordinate 6,105 of JAJONR010000407.1, forward strand.
TTGGACAATTTAAGGGTATAGTTTAAATCTATAGTGATATTTTTTTTGGTTTTTTTCTTGTAATATAGTTTGTACTCAATTTTTTTTTACTAAACTGATTTATTCTCAAAAAGACAAGGGTGATGGCATTGAAAAATTAAATTAATCAATTTTAAAATTTTGCATTGGTAACTTTTTATATATATATATATACACACTATCTTTTAATTATATTTTAGAATTCAAATTCATTAACTAGAAAATATGAATAGCATTACGCAAAACTAAAATGAAAAAGAGAAATGAATTTGAATACAATCTAAGAAGAAGATCCTCGATAATGTTTTAAAAAAGATTTAATAGATGTACTGTGAATATTAAAAGAATTATTAGAGAAATAATTATATCAAGAAAAAGGACGATTACTAACTTTTAGCTCAGAAGGCAAAAAAAAGACTTTAAAACACATGAGAAATTTCTTTCTTTTTTTTCAAAAAAAAAATAAAAAATAAAAGATGTAAGGCCTGTTATAAAGTTTAGGTTTAGGCCACAAGTGTCATTTCACATGATCTTCACACGATTATTACGTGTCAATTACATTTGAATCTATTTATACTATAACATTTATAAAAGGCCTTAAATGCTTTTATCATTGTATTTTTCTACACGACTCTTGACGAGAAGGATTTTTCATTTGATTTTGCACGCATGGAGGCAGAGGGAGGAAGGGACATGGGGGATAGGAGGGGAGATTTAATAGGCAAGTCAGGGAAGGGGTGGGGGAAGGGAAGGTGACAAACTTCACTAGTTTTACAAAATAATGTTGTTGACTCCCTAATTGGAGACTCCACAATATCTATCATTGCCTTAAACACATCAGATCTCAAATTCAAACAACTCTTTCTGCTCCCTACTTCCAATGGCGTATCAGTTACACCATAACACAACATCAAACACAAGTTTGATGATTGTGCCGCTGAAGTGAGGGTGAAAAAAGACGAAACCATCTTTCTTGATCTGTCAACTTTATTCAATTCTTTGTGTGTATGTTTTACGGTGGAGAAACCCTAGTCCTTCAAGATAATTTCATTGAATAGTTGCATCATGTCATCAGAGAATCCAATGAATCACTGAAATCCGATTAATCCAATTGACCTTCAGAGTATCATCTATGGAGCATCGATTACTCTATAGTGGAAAAAAACTTCATTTTCCCCAAATAATATCAGAGCGTGATATCCAAAACGGTGACACTGTCACGACCCAGGGGTACCCCCTAGATGCAACTTGACGTATAGAACCCCGAAGGACTCAATACAAGCCACTTAGTTCTCATAACATAAGAAATACAACAATAAGAGTAAAATAATATTTCAAGTCCAAAACAATTCTTATAAAAGCAAAGCGGAAGTCTAATACACTTGTCTCATCATAGCCATCTAATATAATAGTATGAAATTTGGCCTAGCCAATACATCATGTTCAAAATAAAAAAATACATGAAGGAAAGTTAAATAATAAAACTCCGTCCTCGAAGCATGAGGACTCACCAACAGCTCGGAATATCTCAAAGAAACCTCTAGCCACGAAACTGAGTACCCTGACTGCCAAACCCTACATTTGGGGAAATGTAGGCAAGAGTATGCGTTAGTACAAAATAATGTACCAAGTATGATAGCCACGCATAAACCATTTAAATAATTCAAAAAGGGACATTTCACTTCATGAGATGCAATTGACCAAGCTAAACATGATATAAAAGAGTTATAAAACATAAGTCATAAATCATGGTCAATGCAAGCTAACTTCATTTTCAAATCTTTGAATTCATATGCGATACTTCTTGAAGTAACCTAGGTCATTATTACATGTGGGGAATTAGCCTTAACGGACGTAGAGACCATGTGAGCTATACCATGATCCCCCGGTGTCTCCCACACCGAAAAGGGTTGTCCTACTTGCCAAGGTAGAACCATAAACTTCTAGCTTAAGTGGATCCACTAGCTAATCAACTTATGGGGGCACATAGTTAAGGTATAAGGAGATTACTACTAGAAACCCGACTTCTCCTAACGGGGGAGCGCCCATCTCATGAGATTGCTTCTACAAATCCGTCCTCTACTAGCGGGAGAGATTCCATCTCATCATCAATATCCACTCGGTGCTAAGCATAAATCCTATGGAATAGTCATTTCTTACTTGACTTCATTAATCATCGAAAGGTGCCCTTGGACAACCAAACCAAGCTAGTTCATTAGGATAGCTCTTACTCTTTTGATTCAATTAGGTGAGAAAGCCTTTCAACCTAAGAATCATTTCTATGTGAGAAAACCTTTCACATCATGCTAGTATGTGTTTATGAGAATATCCTTTCACAACACAACATCATCATTGGTACTTTACTCTCAAAGCACCCTTAAAACATTTGCATAAATTTCATAAGAAAATGCATAAGTCCATAATTTAGCTCTTGAGGTTCAAAACCCACTTTCAATCATCATTACTTAGAAAACATGGATTATCTATGGATTTCATCATAAATACATGTAAAGCTTGCAATATATGCTCAATTTCATAAAACTCTTCCTTGAAGATCAAAATCACACATCATTTGATTCATAACTTGAAAACATGGGGATTACATGGGTTCATGGGGAAATCATCATAAAATCATCATATTTCATCAATTCAGGCATAAGAGATCATAATTCAATCATTTAAATCAATAATAAAGAGAACCCATGATAATTGAAGAAAACCCTAACTCAATTGGGGAATTCTACCTTTTGAAATAGAGGAATTTGGGAACTCCATGGATGAAAACTATCATACCTTGAATCCAAAAGCTAGCCTTCAATGGACGAATTGAGACCTTGACTTGAAACCCTAGGATGAATCTTCTTCTTCTTCAAGTTTCTAGAGAGAGAAATATTTGGAGAGGAGATTTGGTTTTCTTTTGTGAATTAGGAAGAATGAAGTGAATAGGTTAATTTGGGGGTTGAAAAAGCTTATATAGGGGTTTTTAGTGAAGGCTATAACGACGTAGTATAAGAACTAATTAATTAGAAAAAGACCCAATTACCCTTGAATTAACTATCAGCTGTCACCGACCTACCAACCGATGGACCCAGTCGACGGACTGTGGTCTGACCCTATGGCCCGTCCTGGTGGACCGTGGACGGTGGTCAGAGAGTTTTGGTCGACCTGCAGACCCCTGGACCACGAACCGTGGACCCACCAACGGTCCGTAGGTCCAGTCATGGTTCCTACACTGGACAATTTTTGAGTGTCCAATCCACGGACCCACCTACGGTCCGTGGTTCAACCCATGGGCCTTGGCTGGCCTGCGTGGATAGCACCTGTAAGTTCTCAAATTTTGCTAGGCTTCCTTCTTTCGAATCCGGGGTGTTATAATATCTCTCTCTTGGGATCATTCGTCCTCGAATGAGATCAAAACTGGTTTTTAAAGAGTAGGATAGGAACTAACAACCCAACCTACAAAACAATGTATACAACCAAGGAGGAACTATCGACTCCAAACTTGGATGTTCTCAAAACATAATAAGAGGGCTCAAACTAACTCTATCAGCCCATCATGCATGCAATGCACATAAACAAGGAGGAAACATCAACTCCAAGCTAATCATACTCAAATGCATTATAAGAAATTAGGAACTACATCTAGCTACCCAATATGCATGAAATGTAAAAATTACTCATGTTCAAGGAGAAACTACCTTCTCCAAGCTAAAACCATGCTCAACATAATCCCATGGAGCTCATATCCAATTCGATCTCAAAAAGCATAACTAAAGCATGTTCATCAATTCATCACATGAAGTCTATAGGAAACTCATACTCAATGCACAACAACATGAGGAAAATCAATCATATAAACTCAGTTTCTTTCAAACCACAAGTTTTCATGAACATGCATCACATAAGGATATCATGGAAACACATAGAAACACCTGACTCCTAAAACAAAGGGCAAACCAAGAGGAACTCATTACCTCAAGCTAGAATAGGAGTAGAAGGAAAAAGATGAGGATATCGGGCCATCATATCAGCCTCGGCCTTCCATGTAGCACCCTCAACTAATTGATTCCTCCATAATACTTTCACGGAAGCTATTTCCTTGTTTCTCAACTTCTTGACTTGACGGTCTAGAATCTCTACCGGAATTTCCTCATAAAAAATGACTTTCATCAACTCCCAACCCTTCTAGGAGAACTATGGATGTCGGATCTCCAACACACTTTTTAAGCATAGAGACATGGAAAACAAGATGCACTGTTGCCAACTCATCTGAAAAATCTAACTCATAAGCAACCTTACCAACACCCCTCAAAACCTGATATGGGCCTACATACCGGGGACTAAGCTTCCTCTTCTTACCAAACATCATTACACCCTTCATGGATGAGATTTTTAGGTAAACCCAATCGTTAACCTCAAAATCTAGATCCCTTCTTCTCACATCGGCATACGGCTTTTGTCAACTCTGAGCCGCTTTCAACTTTTCCCTTATAGGTCAATTTTTCTCCATGGCCTCTTATACCAATTTGGGACCTATTAGGGCAAATTCACCCACCTCAAACCAACCTATAAGAGTTCTACACCTCCTACCATATAAGGCCTCAAATGGAGCCATATCAATACTCGAGTGATAACTACTATTGTAAGTAAACTCAATCAATGTCAAATGGTCATCCTAATTGCCCTTAAAATCAATCACACAAGCCCTTAACATATCTTCCAAAGTTTGGACAGTACGCTCCGCTTGGCCATCGGTTTGAGGGTGATAAGCCATGCTAAGCTTAACCTTAGTGCCAAGACCCTTTTGAAATGACTTCAAAAACTGAGAAGTGAATTGGGTACCACAATCGAAAATAATGGACAAGGGCACTCCATGCAACGTTAACATTTCTCTCTAGTACAACTTGGCATAGTCCTCCACCGAATAAGAAACCTTGAAGGGAAGGAAATGAGCCGATTTCGTCATCCGATCTACTATAACCCAAATGAGTCATGTTGTGGCCAGGTGCGAGGCAAACCAACAATAAAGTCCATATTCAAGTCTTCCCACTTCCAAGTAGGAATACTAACATCTTGGGACAAACCTCCCAGTTTCTGATGCTAAACCTTTACTTGTTGGCAATTTGTACATTTAGCCACAAATTTTGCAATATCTTTCTTCATCACATTCCACCAATAGACCTCCCGTAAATCACGGTACGGTAGATATTGGTGGCTCCCGGGTGACTGGAATACCGCGAACTATGGGCTTCTATTAAAATATGTTCCCTGAAGTCATCCACATTTGGAACACATAAACGACCTTGGTATCTAATGTACATTCTCCCCCTTGGGAGAAAGCCTCAACTGATTTCTTAAGCACCGCCTCTTTCAGTTCTACCAAAATTGGATCAAGACCTTGCTTGGCTTTCACATCAGCCACAAAAGACGATTCAGAACTATTGTGAACCATGACACCACCTTTGGTGGAGTCCACTAGTTAAACACCTAATCGAGCCAATGTATGAACATTTTGAACTAACTCTTTCTTTTTTTCTTCAATGTGAGCAACACTACCCATAGATAACCGACTAAGAGCATCCGCTACCACATTAGCTTTACCGGGGTGATCAAGAACACTCATGTCATAATCTTTCAATAAATCAAGCCACCTTGTTTTGCGAAGATTCAGATCCTTTTGATTAAACATATATTGCAAACTCTTGTGGTCGGTAAACACATCTACTTGAACTCCATACAAATAGTGTCTCCAAATCTTTAAGGAAAATACGACCGCCGCTAACTCAAAGTCGTGAGTAGGATAATTCTTCTCATGGATTTTAAGTTGCCTTGAGGCATAGATAATGATTTTCCCATTTTTCATAAGCACACACCCTAGCCCAATTCTCGAGGCATCACAATAAACCACAAAACCATCCGTTCCTTTTGGTAAGGTCAACTTCGGAGAGTAAGTAAGTCTATATTTTAACTCTTGAAAACTCTTCTCACATGCTTCGGTATGAACTTACCCTTCTTTTGAGTCAAATACGTCAAAGGACATGCAATTGAAGAAAAACCCTTAAACAAACCTTCTATAATAACTGGCTAAACCCAAGAAACTTCTAATATCTGAGGGAGTTAGAGGTCTAGGCCAATTCTTGACCGCATCCGTCTTCTTAGGATCTACCCCAATACCCTTACTTGAAACAATGTGACCAAGGAAAGCTACGGACCTTAACCAAAATTTACATTTCCTAAACTTTGCAAAAAGTTGTTGGTCCTTAAAAATTTACAATACGATCCTCAAATGATCAACATGGTCATCCTCACTCCTTGAATAGATCAAAATATCATCGATGAACACAATCACAAACATGTCAATGTATTACCTAAACACCCTATTCATCAAATCCATAAATACCGCCGAAGCAATAGTCAATCCAAACGACATTACCAAAAAATCATAATGACCATACTGAGTTCAAAAAGCCATCTTCGAGATGTCATCATCTTTCCCCCTCAGTTGGTGATAGCCCAATCGAAGATCAATATTAGAGAAATAGCTTGCTCTTTGAAGTTGATCAGATAAATCATCTATCCTTGGAAGAGGATACGTATTCTTAATGGTCACATTGTTCAACTGTCGATAATCGATACACATACGAAGAGAACCATCTTTCTTTCTAACAAACAAAACTGGAGCACCCCATGGAGAGATACTCGGTCGGATGAAACCCTTATCCAACAAATCTTTCAATTATTCCTCCAACTCCTTAAGTGCTTCCGGAGCCATTCGGTAAGGAGGAATAAAGATATGTTGCGTATCTGGGAGAAGGTCAATATCGAAGTTTATTTCCCGCTCAGGAGGAATACCAGGTAAATCATCTGGGAACACTTCCAGAAACACATTGACAACGGGGACCAACTCGAGAGATGGGGTTTTGGAATCTACATCCCTCACCCTAACTAGATGGTAAAAGCAACCCTTAGAAATCATATTTCTATCTTTTAGATAAGAGACAAATTGACCCTTAGGCATAGAATTTCCCTCTTTCCACTTTAGGATAGGCTCATTCGGGAACTGAAACTTGACTACATGAATTCTACAATCAATAGAAGCATAACATGAGTGCAGCCAATCCATACCAATATAACATCAAAATCTAACATGTCAAGCTCTACCAAGTCAACAAGATTAACTCTATGAGACAAGGAAACAAGACACTTTCTATAGACCCTCATAGCCACAATAAAATCACCAATAGGAGTAGAGACAAAAAAAGGTTCTAACAACACATCGGGAAGAAAATCAAACCTCATAGCCACATATGGCGTCACAAAATATAAGGTAGCACTGGGATCAAGTAAAGCATAAATAACAAGTTGGAAAACTTTCAACATACCGGTTACCACATCGGGAGAACCCTCTCGTTCACCTCGAGTCTAAAGTGCATAGAACCAATTTTTCTTAGGAACATTGGAACCCGTACCGCTAGTAGTAGCTTGCTTGCCCTCTCTTCCGTTAGCCGCAAGCATTGGGTAATCCCTCATTTTGTGACCACTTTTACCACAACCAAAGCAACCATCTATCCCGGCTAGACACTTACCCTTGTGCTTCCTTCTACACTTAGTACAATTAGACCTAGGCAATAAAGATCCACTACCATTACCTCCTTAAGGCTTAGGGTTAGACACCCTATATTGGTTGAACTTAGGAGGAGCATTGGAGGAACCTTGACCGGAAAACTTTTGTCGGAATCTAGGATGAACTTGTCCATCGGACCTTGCATTAGAGAAATTTCCATCTCTTGTCTTAACCCTTTTTACCTCTCTAGACTTTTCCTTGAGTTTATCCTCCTTAATTTGTTGTGCATGCACCATGAGACGAGAGATGTCCATGTAATTAATGAGCATGGTGGTTTGGCACTCTTTAACAACCATTTCTGACACACCCGAAACAAATTTACTCATCTTAGCCCTTGAATCGACAACCTTTGATGGAGCATACTTAGACAATTGAGTGAACTTTAGAGCACATTTCCTCACACTCATACTTCCTTGTCAAAGGTTAATGAATTCAAGCACCTTGGCTTCCCTCATCTCAAGGGGAAAAAACCTATCAAGAAAAGCGGCCTTAAACTTCTCCCAATCAAGAGGACCCGCATCTTCTGGTCTCCCTTCTTTCCATTGGTTATACCATATTTGAGCCACACCCTTTAGTTGATAAGCGGCCAACTCTACCTTTTCCACCTGCGTAACTCCCATGATCATCAAAACCTTAAAAACCTATCGATAAACTCTTGAGGATCTTTCTCAACTTTAGAACCATGAACTCCAGAGGATTCATCCTTGTAAAGTCCCTTACTCTTGAAGCCGCCATTCCCATATTTGGGTTCACAGGAACCACTACCTCCCTATTGTCTTGGGACGTCATGGCTTGAGCCAATACTTGAAAAGCAGCCCTAAACTCCACAATGGATACTTGCTCGGCCAAAGGATCGACCGAAACTTGAGGAGCTTGGTGAGGAGCTTTTTGTTCCGTACTCTCCCTCACATTCCTTCTAGTATAAGCTCTTCGCGAAGCCATATCCTGAAGAACATAAGATAAAGATTAGGAAAAAGACCTTATAGAGTTAAACTCTATCGCACGACTTAAGAGTAATGAAAGAAGTGAAGTTTCCTAATCATCTTGTAGCCTCTCATTCATAAAAGTGGCACGCTTCACACTCATAAACAAGACTCTACTAGACGTGGCTTATGAGGTGCTCTGATTACCAAGTTTGTCACGACTCAGGGGTACCCCCTAGATGCAACATGGCGTATAGAACCCTGAAGGACTCCATACAAGTCACTTAGCTCTCATAACATAATAAATAGAACAATAAGAGTAAAACAATAGTCCAATTCAAAAATAATTCTTATAAAAGTAAAGCGGAAGTCTAATACACTTGTCTCATCATAACAATCTAATACAATAGAATGAAATTGGGCCTAGCCCATACATTATGTTCAAAAGAAAAAATACATGAAGGAAACTGAAACAATAAAATTCCGTCATCAAAGCATGAGGACTCACCAAAAGCTCGGAATATCTCAAAGAAACCTCTAGCCACGAAACTGAGTGCCCTGACTGCCAGACCCTACATTTGGAGAAATGTAGGCATGAGTATGCGTTAGTACAAAACAATGTACCAAGTATGATATCCATGCATAAAACATTTAAATCATGCAAAAAGGGACATTCTATTTCATGACATGAAATTAACCAAGCTAAACATGATATAAAAGAGTTATAAAACATAAGTCATAAATCATGGTCAATGCAAGCTAACTTCATCTTTAAAATGTTTGAACTCATATGTGATACTTCTTGAAGTAACCTTAGTTCATTATTACTTGTGGAGAATAAGCCTTAACCGACATAGAGACCATGTGAGCTATAACATGATCTCCCGATGTCTCCCACACCAAAAAGGGTTGTCCTACTTTCTAAGGTAGAATCATGAACTTCTAGGTTAAGTAGATCCACTAACTAATTAACATATGGGGGCACATAGTTAAAGGATAAGGAGATTGCTACTAGAAACTCAGCCTATACTAACGTGGGAGCTCCCATCCCATGGAATTACTTCTAGAAACCTGACCTCTACTAGCGGGAGAGCTTCCATCTCATCATCAATATCCACTCGGTGCTAAGCATAAATCCCACGGAATAGTCATTTCTTACTTGACTTCATTAAGAAAGGTGCCCTTGGACAACCAAACCAAGCTAGTTCATTAGGATAGCTCTTACTCTTTTGATTATATTAGGTGAGAAAGCCTTTCAACCTAAGAATCCTTTCTATGTGAGAAAACCTTTCACATTATGCTAGTATGTGTTTATGAGAATATCCTTTCACAACACAACATCATCATTAGTACTTTACTCTCAAAGCACCCTTAAAACATTTGCATAAATTTCATAAGAAAATGCATAAGTCCATAATTTAGCTCTTGAGGTTCTAAACCAACTTTCAATCATCATTACTTAGAAAACATGGGTTAGATACAGATTTCATCATAAATACATGTAAAGCTTGCAATACATGTTCAATTTCATAAAACTCTTCCTTGAAGATCAAAATCCCACATCATATGATTTATAACTGGAAAACATAGGGATTCCATGGGTTCATGAGGAAATCATCATAAAATCATCATATTTCGTCAATTCAGGAATAAGAAATCATAATTCAATCATTTAAATCAATAATAAAGAGAACCCATGATAATTGAAGAAAACCCTAACTCAATTGGGGAATTCTACCTGTTGAATTAGAGGAATTTTGAAACTCCATGGATGGAAGGAATCCATGGATGAAAACTATCATACCTTGAATCCAAAATCTAGCCTTCAATGGAGGAATTGAGACCTTGACTTGAAACCCTAGGATGAATCTTCTTCTTCTTCAAGTTTCTAGAGAGAGAAATATTTGGAGAGGAGATTTGGTTTTCTTTTGTGAATTTGGAAGAATGAAGTCAATGGGTTAATTTGGGATTTGAAAAAGCTTATATAGGGGTCTTAGTGAAGGGTAAAACGACGTAGTAAAGGAACTAATTAATTAGGAAAAGACCCAACTAACCCTGAACTAACCGTAAGCTTTCACTGACCTACCAACCGACGGACCCAGTCGACGAACCGTGGATGGTGGTCAGAGAGTTTTGGTTGACCTACGGACCCCTGGACCGTGGACCCACCAACCGTCCGTAGGTCCAGTCGTGGTTCCCACCATGGACAATTTTTAAGTGGCCAATCCACGGACCCACCTACGGTCCGTCGTTCAACCCACGGGCAGTGGCTGACCTACTTGGATGGAACCTGTAAGTTCTGAAATTTCGCTAGGCTTCCGTCTTTCGAATTCGGAGTGTTACAGACACCCTGCAACTTTTCAGGAAAATGTGAAGCACGCATCCTCCTCATACGCGGAGGTTGGTAAATAAATTAAACTCATTTATTCATGACCTATGCAACTGCATCTCCTAGTATTTATTTACACTTCTATTTCCATACCTTTGGCAAAGATTTATATATTTATTTTTATAATAGAAAATAAGTTTCTCATGGATGCATTTGCCAATTTATAGATTTATGTAAGAAACTTTTCCCCAACCCCATAATTATATATAGGGAGTGTGCTTGTAACAATCATTATTCGGAAGACATCTCGTGTGGAGTCTCGAGAAATCTTGTAAAACGACGTGCCAATTTAAAATTGGGATGACATGAAAAAAAATCTAAGAATTTGAAAATTAGACTCCGACTAATGTCATCCCTCCATAGTGGGAACTTTCTCGTTATGGCAGCGTGATAGCCTCTATAGAGGGGTCAGTGGGGAAGAAACTCTGAAATGCAGTTTTTTTTAATTGTTCTCTTTCTCTTTAGTCGTAAAACAGACGATGGTTACTCCAAAAATCCTCCAAAAACTTCTCTAAGCTTGAGGACCGGGGAGAGGAGGGATTCCAGTGTAAGGTGGGTCATAGCCATGAATTTTTGGTCTACGACCTTGAGGATTCTCCCGTACGAATCCAGAAACTCGTGTTCAGAGTTCTTCAGTGGTTTCTTGGCGTCCATATTGGCTATGTTTTAACTGAGTAGTTAGATCTATCTTCACTTACTTTATACCTTGTAAATTATTAGAGATTACATGTATAGGCCTTCGATCATGGAGTTTTAATGACTTAATATAGAGTTAGTTATAATTTAAGATGATGACGAGTTTGATCAACTAATGTTAACCTTGTGGTGATTTTGGGTGGGATGTTGAGGGAAAGTGAGTGGTGTGTAATCGGGTTCCAAGCATAAAACTGTCTGGAAAGAGTGTCCGAGCATAAGTGATGGTTGTTGTTTTCCAAGTTTATTTATGTATGCATTCTAACTATCTCTATAGTGAAACTTGTATAATTCATTTTGGGGGAATTGTAGGGTCTTAATGTGAAGTGATTAATTATTGACTATCTCATGAGATGAAGGTATTTTAATTACTTTTTTGACAAGTGTGTTTGTATTTCATTGTGATTGTGGTTGTGTGTATGAGACTAATGGTTGTCTCGAGTACCACTCTTGGTACAGGATATTCCTATGGTTGGCTTGGGTACCGTTCATCGTATGTAGTAACTGTTGGCTCGGGTACGGACCACATTATATGGTTGGCTCGGGTACCACACGGGGTACAAATTACTAATGGTTGTCTTGGGTAGCACGCCTTGTACATTTTTATTAACCTTTTGTATGTGGTTTCATGAGAGAACCATGTTTACTTCTACGTAATATGATTATTACATGTTTGTCCATGAGTGTCCATGATTTGTTTTTATATACTGGAATGGTTCCTGTTTAGACCAGAATAGCATGTTAAACAATATATATGATGTCTTAGAGATTCTTGGTGGTATGGGTAACTTTAAAGATGTGATGAATCAGTTATTTCTTGTTGTAGCATCGTTGATCATGTTATTTGTGAATGTTAAGTCCGTGTGGTGACTGTGAGTTTGACTTATTCACAAAGCTTGTACTGTATTGTCAGCCTGGGTGGACTGGGACATAATTGATAAGAAGGATTGAATTAATATGGTTTAGTAAGAGTCTTGTGGGTGGTTTACTGATTTGATCAAGGGCCAGGCTGGTTGCATGAGATTTATGTTTAAATGTTGGGACAATTCCAGTTTAGATCGGAATTGTATGTTAAACATTGTAGGTGATTTCTTAGAGATCCTTAGTGGTATGATTTACTTGAAAGATGTGATGAATCAGGTGGTTGGAGTTGTGTTTTATCTCTTTTATAGTATGTTACTCTCTTAGAAGCTCATGTACTTGTTTAAACTAGTTCCTTGGGAGGGTTTAGTGTATTATTTATAAAAGTACTCTATTTAATCAAGTTTGGGAGTCATTCTATTTTACGATAAGGTGATTAGTTTATATTTGTTCAGTTCTACATTGCATATTTTAAATTATGCATAAGTGTTCTTCTATCTAGGTATTAGAATAGGTGGCCGCACGGCCTGGTGGATTGGGTCTTGGTAGTGCTTCTATATTTTTAGAGTTTTGTAAACTTGTTAGAGGGGTTGCTGGTGTTCATGATGCTTTGGATATTTTTTTTTGTAGTTGTTTAGCAGCTATGATAGAGTGGTATGATGTTAGGAATGTGTTAATATTATAGGATATTTTCCATTTATTCGCGAGTTGGCAACAAGTTTAATTGAGTCTGCGATCAGTTTAGTTTATAGGGTTATGAGGTTGTGATGTGCATGAGTTTATCAAGTTTATACATCCTGTGAAGTGTGCAATATGCCCTCAAGAAGCACTAAATTGTATGATTGGTTTCCCTTCATTGAAGCAAGGTAAGAGTGAAGCAGGAAGTAAAAGATTTGAGATGCACAGTTAAAATAAATAGATTGAAGGTATGCATCATGTATTTTGTAACTTTGAAATTTTTTAGTTGTGTCTAATGAAATAGGAAAGCGAGCCGGATTTGATAAAAATTGAAGTGGTGAATCCATTGTACTTTATTGGTCATTATTTTCTTTGTAAGATACTTTTCGCCAACCCTGTAACCGTATATTGGCAGTTTTCTCTTATATCATTTGAGTTCTATAAGATTCTAAGAGGGGCTGCGGGTGTTGATGATAGTTTGTATTTTTTTTTGCCGGAGTAGTTTAGCTGCAATGATGGAGTGGTAGGTCCATGATGTTAAGTGTGTGTTAAGATTGCGGGATGTTTTCCCTTTTGTTCGTGAGTTGGAAACAAGGTTATCACATGCTTTAGTATTAAGTGAGCAATTAGCTGAGTTTATACAGTTATCAGATAGCAATGTGCCTGAGTTTATTAAGTTCATTCATCCGATAAAGTTTGCAATACAGAATCAAGAAGCATTTGGCAGTCTGATCGGTTTCCCTTCCTTGATGCAAGGTGAAGCAGGAAATGAAAGATTTGATATTGAAGGCGTGCATCGTGTTTTTTGTGACTTGCTGGAAAAATTAGAGCTGTGTCTAAAGAAACTAGAAAGCCAACTGGGTTTGGTAAACAAAGAAAGAGGTGACTCGATTTTACACTATTGGTCCTGGTATCTTTTAATTCTAAAAGAGTTAGAAAGCATTTCAAAGCTGTATAAGGGTTTGAAATGCTTTCTAACTCTTTTAGAATTAAAATACTGGGACCAACATCGTACAATAGGCTCATCTCTTTCTTTGTTTACCAAACCCAGCTGGCTTTCCTGTTTCTTTAGACACAACTACAATTTTTCCAGCACATCAAAAAAACACGATGCACGCCTTCAATCTCAAATCTTTCATTTCCTGCTTCACCTTCCATCAAGGAAGTAAATTGACCAGACTACCAAATGCTTCTTGATGTTGTATTTCCCACTTTACCGGATGCATAAACTTGATAAACTCACGCACATCGCTATCTGATAACAGTATAAATTCAACTGATTGCACACTCAATTCTAAAGCACGTGATAATCTTGTCGCCAATTCACAAACAAAAGGGAAAACATCATGCCATCTAACACAAACATAACATCATGGACATACCACTCCATCATTGCAACTAAACTACTTTGGCTAAATCTATACAAAGTATGATCAACACCCGCAACCCCTCTTAGAATCTTACAAAACTCGAACAATATAGGAACAAACTGCTTATATAAGATTACAAGGTTGTTGAAAAGTGTCTTACCTGAATCTATAAATTGACAATTACATCCATGAACATCTTGTTTGGTAGTTACATAAGGAGATACATAGACTTTTACCAGAGACGCAGGAACACAAGAGTGAACAAATATTTCCTCCGATTTATCTGTGTCATCCTTTGGGGTGATTTCGAGAAACTTGGTAAGCATCTTTATCATACGGGTGACATTATCATTAATATATGTGTTTTCATTGCAGTTGCAGAGGTCCTGAATAAGAGAATTCAAGCTATTCATCAACTTCCATGTGTAATATATGTGTTGTCATTGCAGCTGCAAAGGTCCTGATTGAGCGAATTCAAGCCATTCATCAGCTTCCATGTGTAATATATGTGTTGTCATTGCAGTTGCAGAGGTCTTTCTGTCTAACCTCTCTTTGCTTTTTTCAAGAAGAGATGTTAGAGTAAAGACAATCTTGAGTCAGGTTCCATATAGTACAATTTAAGCAGATCCATATCTTGATAGAATGCTTAGATTGTTCATACAATCAAGATATGGTTTTGCAAGGGAGAGTTTCTTACACCAATTATACCACCACATATTAAAACTGCCACAATTTATCTTTCATGGAATGTTGTGCTCTACATCATCATTAACTTTAACTAAAAAATTCCAAGCTTGCAAATTACCACGAATCCACAATTTAGATACAGGGTGGACTGTGAAGTAGTACTTCGCCCTCGCTTTAATTCTAACTTTGAGGCTGCCTCAAGTAATTGATAAACTTGATCAGATTATATGGTATTTGATTGAATTTGTATGGTGAGATGTATATAGGTGTTTGCTTTTAATCATTATCCTAATCTGATATGTAAGTTTTTTTTATTCCAATCTAACCTCTATGCTTTTGGTAATGTATATACTAGGTGGAAGTGAGGATTTAAGTGAAGAAGAGTCTAGGTATGTATTATACTTTTGCTTTTTACTCTAATGGGTCTTGAGATATTTTTTTCTGTATTGGTTTCTTAGTGAGAGTTTTTATTTTTAGATGAAACTCTTGGACCCAACAAAACAGATTTCATTGGAGAACTCAATGCGAGACAATCTTCAAACATGTTCATCTCTTCATGGGGAATCCTTTAATGTAGCAGCTGGTAGACTGCAATACTCAATCAATTTAAACAAGCATTGAAGATGCCATGAGTTAAATATTGGGTGTCAATCATTGATTTAATATTCTAAGGTTGCCTTTGAGTTCTAATGATCCCACCAAGGTGTAAGAAAGGCGAGTCTCATTTTCTATATGGATGCATTTGAGTTTCTTCTTTCATTATCATCATCATTATTCAGACTTAGTATACGCACTAGGAAGTTGGTATTCATAGCAGGCTGCTCCAAATTAAAAAGTTTCCTATAATGCCTAATAGCAGCTTTGGCAATTTTGTTTTCCCCCTGAATCCATTGATCATGTGAATATAAAGTTTCTTCGTCCTATATCTAATTATACTTGCTATTACAATCTCTATCTTCAAACCAACCGATTCAAGCCATTTCACATATTCCGTATACTCCTTGTTCAATTCCCAAGTGATAATCTGATCATAAATATCTCCAATGGAGTTTCTAATCAACTGACTGAGTATTTTGCTGAGTGCTTTAACTTAGTCTGTGTAATCTCCACACAGTAAGAAGGCATTGTTGACATCTAATTGATGAGAAGGCTAGGAGTGTTGGTCTGCTATTTCAATAACTAAGCGGACTATTGTAGGCTTGACAATGGGGATGAATGTGGAGTGATAATCTAACACTCTCATCATAACTGTTAGGAGACACAACGTTTTTCAGCTTGGTACCATTGTGATTCAGCTGATTATTATTGTTGGTTTCTGTCTAAGTATGTGAATCTGGTTGCCTTTTGTTATCACACTCAAAAGTTTTTTAGTTTGTTGTTTCCATTTCCTTGTCGTGATCCTGTTTATTTTATTGTTATTTCATTCTTTTTTATGCTAGAGATCGTTACTTTGAATATGACCATCCTTTTCTTTTTTGGAGAACGTATTTTCTTTTTCTGATGCTTTCTGATCATACTCTGTCTCTCAGCCATCATTTGGTCATCATCATAAATGTCACATCGTCATCTTTTTTGTTGTTCTGATTGCCTTTGTTTCATTGCCTTTTCACCATTCCTTTCCATTCTCTTATTGTTCTCATTTTTCATCAGTTTCCCCTTGCTAGCATCTACTTCCCCTTGAGTCATATTTATTGTTTTGTTCCTTTTTATTATCTTCCTCTTTAGGTTCATTGATCCTAATTTTTTCTAGTATCAGCCAGTTCATTACATTGTTACCCAACAGTATACAATGCTTACAAGCCTTTTGATAGTATCCCTATAAAGGTGATTTCTCATCCTCTAGACCTATCCAGACATTATCCAAATGAGATTTCAACAAGTCGATTTTACCTTACACCTTAGACATACTCGGTCTAGTTCTTCCATTTGTAGAAACATCCATAGCTAAGGGAGTTCCAATAGAGCTAACAATTTGTTTTACATAATGCAATGAATACATATGGAAGAGAAATCTGGTAGAAGAACCCACACTAGTGCAATAGGGATGTCCTATTCCGATTTCAAAATCGGGAGTCCACCTTTGTAGCCACAATTACAACCCTCCATCTCAATCAAGTTTAAATCATCTTCATTTGTGAAGTATAAGAATAAATTGTGATTATCATACACACCAATTTTGATTGAGGCCTTGATTGGGAATAATTCCTTAAAAATTGACCTAATTCAATCAATTTGGGGTCTCACTTTTAGAAATTTCTCAATGATTTTCAACCTACATTCCTCCTCCATGATACAGAAGTAATATTTTTCCATGAATGCTATTGCCGAAATCCCATTATGAGTAGTGACCCTTGCAATTACAGATTCTATGGGGAATCTAGGGGAATTTGATGATTGATTTGTCGTGGTGACAGTTGTGGCATAAGTTGATTTTCCTTGGACATAGGGTTGCACCTGGCTGGAAAGTCATCTGATAAGTAACACACCGATGGAGCCCCGTGTGGAAGCTCCATAGGTGGAGTGTGTGGTTTACTCTCTATAAAATGGCCGTTAGAGACTAGTGTTCAGAACATGTTTTTATATGACTCAAATCTCAGTAGAAACATGTTGTTAATGTGACATTGTCAAATCAGCCAAAGTAAAATCCAAAGGCCCTCCTTCGTAAAAAAAAATTGTTTCTTCTTCTACCACTACTACTACATAAATAATTAATACCTACTAAAGGGTAAAAAAGAAAAGGAAACAATTAAAGTTGAGCATGGCATGTAAATTTGAAGCTGAGCATGGAAAAGGGCCATTGTTAAATGATAAATTTTTTTGCCAAATGAGTCTAATGATAAATCTCTTATTGATGTCATTTGGTTTGACAATACCATCAGTTGTATCATTCGTTGCTCGAGGTCGAATATATAATCCGACCTAGAGAATGAATGAGATAACTAATGGAATTATCACGCCCAATGATGAATGAGATAACTAATGGAATTATCACGCCCAATGGCATCAATAAAAGAATTATCATCAGACTCATTTGGCAACACAGATTCATCCTTTACCAATGGCCCTTTGCCATATACAACTTCAACGTTACACTCTATGCTCAACTTGAATTGTTTCTTTTTATTTCTATATGTACTAGTATAAGGGTATTAGCTATTTATTTAGTAGTAGAAGAAGGAGAATAAGAACCGAGGTTTTAACAAATGAGGGCCTTTGTATTTTACTTTGGCTGACCTGACAAAGTCACATTATTAACAACATATTTCTACTGAGATTTGAATCATATAATTACATGTTCTAAACGTTAGTCTATAACAACCATTTCTTAGAGAGTAATCCACACACTCCACATATTGAGATTCCAGACAAGGATCCATCGTAGAGTAGTCCTTCTCGGATGACTCTCCACCCAGGTTTGACCTTATGTATGGTTGATGATAAAACATAGAAGAAGTAAGTGGAAAATGTGGGTGGGTGGGGCTTTATTCTTATTTCCGCTCCATTGTTTAGATGATGTCTAACAAGAAAAGAGACAATATGTTATTATATTCCTTCTATACTAGGAGATATCCTGATCACTCCTTAAATTTGCAGATTCATCTATCCAGGACCATCAACCTAAATTTTAGGATTTATTAACAAGAAAAGAGAAAATATTATAAATTTTATTATATTCCTTCTGGAAGAACATGGAAATATGAATTTGAAATGATCTCAGGCATAGATATCGAGGTCTGGAAATTTTTAGTTTAAAGTGTTTTAAATTTAGATTTCAGATGGGCGGATCCGGCAAGCTGGCTGGAACAAATCAAATAATGGAGGATAACATCTTTTATAACGCAGGTTTCAAGTCCTACGACATTACGAGATGTAAAGAAAAAGTTGGGAGTTGGTTTGTATTGGTGGAACGCAGGCGACACCAGATAAAAAGAGTGGAAATTAGCATCAAAGTCCTGAAATGCTTAGTTGCAGTATTTATTGAAGCCACCAAAGTGCGGGGGGGGGGGACAATTAAGAGGTGGAACATGAAGGACCACTTTGCAGAGTTCTACTGCACTCTCAAATACAATGAGAGTGGGAGATACCTCAATTTCATAGCATTACAAGGTAAAAACAAATCAGTCATAATTACTCTGGAATCAACATTCAAAGGAAGTTGGGGGAATATACCTCACAAGATTGTTGGGTTTATTTATGAACTAGAAAAAACATAGACTGTAGTAGTGAAGGACAACAAACAACTCCATAAGTCCTACAAAGAAGCTTTCTTCCATGATAGATGGGTGATGGAGGCAATGGAGAAGGCAGAGATACAGAGCACAACAAACAGAGTAAGGATCAAAGGAGGAAAATCGCAATAAAAAAAAACCTCTTAAACAGATGCATAGTAGGGAAATACCAGTGCCAAGCAAAAAAAATCCCTAACTTGAATGATCTAAGAAGATGGGCCTGTAAATCCTGGAAGTTGGCGATAGAAGTCAAAGTGTATGCCATGAGCGACGAGCATTTTATGTTCGAACTACCATCAAGACTAGCAACAGAGCATGTCTAAACAGGCCAATGGATCTAGAAGAAGATGAAGTTTGAGCTTGAATGGTGAAAACTAACAAATGGTTGTTCGCCGATAGAGGTAAAGAGTTATTGGGTATGGATAAGACTGTTAGATTTACCTATGAATATATGGTCGCATAATGTTTTTAAAGAGATCGGTAACCTATGCGGATGATATATCGAGACGGAGGAGCTCTCAAAAATCATCTTCATTGGGCTAGAATAAAAGTACAAGGCGGCGACGAACGGATTCCCAGATAAGTAGAAATAACCTGTGATTGTTTCATTTACACCATTCTAGTGTGGTGTGAAGCTCCAGTCATCATGAAATTTTCAGAGGAGAGGAGAGTGGAGAAGGGAAAGTACCCAGAACTTTTGCAGATGATAACAGAGGTACTACCAACGGAAAAGGTGGATGGGCACGTGGAGTCTTCGAGTGAGGTATCTCTCATGCAAGTGGGCTCGAGATTTACAAGGGGAGAATATAACGTGTATAGCAGATAAAAACTAGGTCAAAGGAAATTTGGACCAAATTTGGGCCCAATTCTCTTGGAACAATTATTGTGGAAAAGTGTCGAGCCCAAGCTTTAGTAACCCCTTCGAAGACATAATTAACATTAAGATATCATCGAATCAAACGAAGGAAAATAAAGCTCAAAGACAGATTACGCCATGGAATAGGGACGAGGGGGAATTGGAAATTGTGAGACATATGGTACACATGCCTGGAAAAAATAAGGAAGAATTGGGGGAGAAAAGTACAGAGATAACGGTACAACCATTGGCAGAGGAGAATACAATTTGAGGTGCAGAGAATGTTATCCCACTGAGTATCCGATTCCCAGAGAAATAAAACAACACATTGAGCACCTCAGAATGGATTAGACAAAATATATTCAAACCGAGCTTAGAATTTGGGGTTCATTTTCAAGCATGTGAGGATAGGGCGAAGGAATTATTGAAGAAAATTGATAGTAATAAGCAAGAAAGAAAGGGGAAACAGAGTGAACAATCAACATGCAAGAAGAAAAGGCATTTGGAACTAAAGAACCTACAACTATATTTTATGCTTCAAAACAATTGCTCTAGAAGTAAAGAGAGGTATTTGGCCATAATGGATCAATGAACTTAAGCATTGTATCCTTGAATATGAGGGGACTGAATTGTGGGAAGAAAATGAGTATGATCTGAAACATGTTAAGAATCTGGAAAGCAGATGTTGTGTGTTTTCAAGAGATCAAAATGGAGGAGGAGATTGCAAATATAGTTCAAGAAATTGGGGGTAGTAGACAGACATATTATGTGCACCTAGAAGCTAGTGGGACTAGGGGAGGCATACTAATTATGTAGGATAAAATAATATGGGAAGGGGAAGTAAGTATTGTGGGAGTGTACTCAGTTTCATGTTGTTTCTCTAACAAAAATAAGGATTTTAAATGGCACCTAACGGGAGTCTACTCCCCAAATTACAGATATGAAATGGAAGAAATTTGGTGGGAATTGGGTGCAACTAGATGTCTATTCACAGGTCCTTGGGGTCAGATGTGGGGATTTCAATACAGTAAGATATCCTTCTAAGAAGTTCTACTGCAGTAGAATCAACAGGACAATGACAGATCTTTTAGAGTTTATTGAAGACGTGGAATTAATTGACTTAGACTAGTAGGGACAGATTTCACATGGAGGAAAGGTGACAAACATTACACAGTATCAAGACTAGACAAGTTAATGATCTTTGAAGATAGGGACACAAGATTCAGGAATATCAAGAATTTTCCCTGACCATTCCTGATTGATGCTACAATGTGGATAATAGGGGTCAGCCAAATCATAATTCAAGTTTGAAAATTGGTGGTTGACTACAGAAGGCGTCAATGACAGAGTAAAAGGTTGGTGGGGTCTTTTTATTTCCAGGGAAAACCAAACTTTGTACTGCTAGCAAAGCTGAGGGCATTGAAAGGAAAGTTGGAAGAGTGGAGCAAGACCAGTCAAGGATATCTGAAACAACAAACTTGAAATGATACAGGATCAGAGAATGTTGGAGTAAGGGGAGATAGTTTCCAGATTAGAACTTAGCACTAAGTTGGAAGAAATAGTCAAAAATGAAGAAACAATATGGATACCTCTTCTAGGGTAGTTTGTCTTAGACAGGGGGACCAGATTACTAGTTTCTTCCACAAGATAGCAAATTCACATAGAAGAGTCAACACTATTGACAATATCAAAGTTAGGGAGGAGTTAGTGACTGAACCTGCTGAAATACAAAGGGAGATCACTAAGTACTATGGGAATCTATATTTTGAATATGAGGATTGAAGTCCAAAGTTGGAAATGAGGGAGTGTCCTATGATTCATGATAATGACAACAACCAACTGATGGACCCTTTTGAAGCTCAGGAAATTCTAGAACTCATCAAAGCATGTGATGGGGACAAAGCCCCTGGCTCGAATGGCTTTTCTATGGCTTTCTTTAGTCAGTATTGGGATATCATCAAAACAAAAAATGGTTGCAGCATTTCAAAACTTCTATGTGAAAGAAGTGTTTGAGAAGAGTATAAAGGCTACTTTTTGTGACTTTGATAACCAAGAAGATATGGAGAGAAGAACTAAATGACTTTAGACCAATAAGTTTAGTGGAGGGAGTATACAAGATAGTTGCAAAACATTTGGCTGAAAGACTAAAGAAGGAGATGCATAAGCTTGTAAACATGCAACAAATGGCTTTTATCAAGAGCAACAAGATCATGGATGCAGTGTTGATAGCCAATGAATGTGTTGATTCAAAGAAAAGGGATAACCAATCAGGGATCCTATGCAAGTTGGATATCCACAAGGCATATGATCACCTGAATTGGAATTTTTTTATGATATGCAGAGGATGGGTTTTGGTCAAAGATGGTTAAAGTGGATCAGACAGTGCATAAGCTTAGTGAAGTTCTCTATTCTAATCAACAGAAACCCATGTGGTTTTTCCCATCAAACAGGGGTCTGAGACAAGGGGACCCCCTATCTCCTTTTCTTTTCGTCTTGGCTATGGAGGGGTTGAGTAATCTATTCCAGACTGCAGGAGCAAATGGTTGGATCAGAGGTTTCCAAGTGGGGGAGAATACAATAAACAATCTAGAGATCACTCATCTACAGTATGCAAATGACACTCTAGTATTTTGTTGAGCTGTAAAGGAGAAAATATTGATTTTGAGAGTTATTTTAAATATTTTTGAGGCTATGTCAGGTTTGTGCATAAACTGGAACAAGAATTTCATTTATCCAGTAAACATAGTACAAAATATTGAGGTCTTAGATTACAAGCTAGGATGGAAAGTAGTTGAACTACCAACAACCTACTTGGGAATGCCTTTGGGGGCTAAGAGGAAGAGAAGTAAAATATGGAGTTGTGTAATTAAAAAACGTGAAAGAAATCTTGTGAACTGGAATGTCAATATATATCTTCGAGTGGTAGACTAACTCTAGTTAACAGTGTCCTGGATGCCTTTGCATCATACATGATGTCAATATTCCCTAAACCAGCCAAAGTAACCAAGATGTTAGATGCAATTAGGAGGGACTTTCTATGAAAAGGAGGGAAGATAAGAAGACGTATCATTTGGTCAAATGGGAGTAGCTTCTAGTTAGCAAGAGAGGGGATGGACTCAACATTAGAATTTTTGAGTACACAAAATAAGAGCTTGATGATGAAATGGTTGGGGAAATTTGCGTCATCAGAAGCATCTCTTTGGAAGGAAGTAATAACAACAAAATATAGCATGGAGGACAAGTGGATGACAGAGGTGGTGGCCAACCCTTATGATTTTAGTGAATGAAGATCAATCAGGAACTTAAGGCTACTGATCACGGATACAAAAACCTTTAAGGTTGGTAATAGAGAAATAGTAGCCTTCTGGAATGGCATTTGGTGCAGACTTAAACAAGCATTCCCTAAGCTACATAGTTTAATTCAAGCACATGAATCATCAATGACAGACTTATGGATAGGACATGGGTGGAACCTACATCTGGGAAGAAACTTAAATGAATGGGAAATGACATCCATAACAAGATTTCATGACATTATGGCTATGGCTACCAATCTAACATAAAAGGATGATAGACTCATATGGAGAGGGGAGAGAAAGGGAGAGTTCAGTGTAATATGTGCATATCAAGAACTGAGGTCTATTGAAGTGCACCAAGCAGGATGGCCTTGCAAAATGATCTGGAGAACAAAAATTCCATACAAGGTGAATTATTTCACATGGCTTTTGGAAAAGGATGATGTCTTGACACATGAAAACTTGAACAAGAGGAAACATAACCTTTGCTCTAGATGCTATGTATGCGAAGAGTAGGTGGAGACATAAACCATCTCTTTTTACATTGCAATTGGATAGATCAATTATGACAGATGTTCATCCATAAGAGGAAGATTAAGTGGAAAAACTTAGGGAGAATCACAGAAGTTTTAAAATGTTGGAACAGTGTGGAAATGCAGGAAAAAAGGAGGAGAGATGGAGGAATGTCCCATAGTGCATTTGGTGGACAATTTTGAAGGAAAAGAGTCAGAGATGTTTTAAAGGAAAGAACAACAATATTCAAAAGATAAAGATAAATTGCCTAGGTATTTACTATTTTTGGTGTAAGCAAGTAGTGATAGGAAATTTTGAATATGTTTCTAATGCTATTCACTGTTGTACTAGAAGATCTTTGGACTGATGTAACTATAACTTCTTGCAGGGGGACTACACATTGATGTATTATACATGTGCATATATTGAAGTAAATGTTACCTTTCTCAAAAATAAATCCTTCTCAACAGAGTTAATGAATATTTTGAACATCTCCCAGCAGCGACATCCTTATTCGTTCAGGGATAAATATTTCCTTCCACTTTGTTAGGACCACAAATAATCAGGTGTCATGTGGAAGCTTGCAAAACGAACCTCGAAAGACTATGAATAAGAAGAAAAATGATAAATATATCAAAAGAAACAAATATTTAACGTGGTTTGGTTAACTTACCTACATTCACAAAGGAGATGAGCAATCCACTATATAAATATGAAATTACAAAATATATAGAGAAATTGTCAAGATTTTGTTGATTGTCTCTCAAAGTGATAATCTTTGCTTTATATCGAGAGTATACACATTACACATCCCTAAAGATTAGCTATTCAATCCCTCTAAATCTGCCATTCAAATCCATCTAAATCTGCTATGTTATCCCTCCAAATCCGCTATTTTATAAAAATATTATCCTCAATGATTATTACAACAAATCTCTAAAATATCAGCACTATATACAATCATTCTCTATTATTCATCATGCTAACATCCCCCCTCAAATTGATATTGGTGGATCAAGAAGCATCAATTTTTCTACTAGAAACTGATTGCATTGTCATGCCATGAATTTTGTAAATGCATCAGCTTTCTAAAGATCAATGGACACGTGCAGAAGAGTGTTATCTCCTTTATTCAGGTTAGTAAAAACAGAAACAAAGGAATATATATAAAATAAATAATCCGATCCACAAAACCCATAGTGTATCCTTAAGAAATTTAATCCCCTCAAGTACCCGAGGTTGTAGATTCATTCCTCCCAAGATAAAACAGATTAACTATTAAAGAAGTAGCGGTACCTCAAACTTCAACAATTTCAGTGAAGTCAAAGAACAACAACGAGAGCACACATAGACTCAGTCGATTAATAATTTGATTTGTAAGAAAATGTATGCAGAAGAGAGAAAGTTCTCAATGTTTGAAAAATGAGAGAAATCTCTCTGTTTATAGCCAATTGCAGCAAGGAACACATTTATTTGGACAAGAGTGTGAATGCATCTGTTCAGACATGTCTGTCTAGAACGTTTGTGTCTTTTGGGAAAAGAAATGTTTGTTCAGAAGGAACAAGTCCCTACCGAACGACTTTACCGTTATGCGTGAATTTTCAAATAATTCTATTACACCAAATTAATTTCATTAATTAATTAATTAACATTCTAAATTAATTTTTAAGAAAAAGGAAATTAATTAATGAGATTGATTATATCAATTTTGCCTAAAAATTATCAATCAATCACATCATTTGCCGAAGTAGAGCGAGCGACGACGACGGCGCGAGGGCCCCCCTTCTCCTTAACCCTTTAAAAGCTAAATGAAGTGTTTCCTAATATAAGGACAACACTTTTCCTTTCTTCTACCAATATGTGAGAAATGACTTTTCATTTTCAAAGACTTTCCATTTTAAATGACTTTTCATTTTCCCTCCAAATTGGTTCCCCCACATTTCCCAATTTCTCATTCATTCTTATTTACCATTCACACCATGATAAAACCCAACAATGAGTAATGACTCCATTATCTACCGTTTCTAGCATATAATGACAATCTACTTCGATGTGTTTGGTCCTCTTATGATAAACCAGATTAGTAGCAATTTGAATAGCACTTGTATTATCGTCATAGAGAGGAGTAGGATTAGATTGAGGAAATCCAATCTAAGCAAGTAATCCACAAAGACGTACAACCACGGCGCAAGTAGTAAACATAGATCGATATTCAACCTCTACTGAGGATTTTGATACACGGTCTTTCTTCTTACTCTTTCGAGATATAAATGATTCTCCAAGAAACATGCACCAACCAGTGACTGAACGAAGAGTATCAGGACATCCTGCCCAATCAGAATCACTAAAGGCATTAAGATGAATAGGAGTACCACTAGGATAGAATCATCCATGAGTAGATATTCCTAGAAGATACTGAATGATGCGACAAACTGCCAACAAATGGAGATGATGGGAAGCTTGCATAAATTGACTAACTTTCTCAACTACAAAAGAGATATCAGGCAAAGTAACAGTAAGGTAATTCAGGCTCCCAACTAATTGTCGAAATATAGTTGGATCAAGAAGAAAATCGCCTTCCTCACGATGATACTTCACATTCAATTCCAATGAAGTATCAACGAAGGAGGAATCTTGAAGACCAACCAAAGAAATAAGAGCTTGAGTATATTTGTGTTGGTTTAGAAACACACCTGAAGAATTATTATGAACTTCCAAACTGAAGAAATATGTAAGACTACCAAGATCTTTCATATGAAAAGAATCTTTAAGTTGCTGTTGGAAACTAGGGATTAATGAAGAATATGCATATGTGATAATAATAATGTCATCTACATATACCAAAAGAAGAACACAATTTGTAGATGTTTTCTGAAGAAAAAAAGATGATTCATATTTGCTCTACTCAAAATAAAATTGTAGCAAAGTAGATTGAAATTTGTCAAACCAATCCCTAGGAGCTTGTTTTAGTCCATACAAAGACCGCTTAAACTTGCATATATATGATGTAGGTGATGAGAACAAACCATGTAGAGGTTTCCTGTACATATCTTCTTTAAGATCACCATGGATAAAACATTTTTTACATCCATTTGATGAAGAAACTAGATTTGCGAAGAACCAATGGAAATAATTGTTCTCACCGTAGTAATTTTTTTTGTTGGTGCAATAGTCTCTTCATAGTCCACACGATAATCTTGTCTATTACCAAGAACAACCAACCGAGATTTGTATTGATCAATAGTCCCATCAAAATGAAGATTAATTGAATGGATCCATTTACATCCAATTGCACTACATCCAATTGCACTCACATTTGAAGGACATGAAACATTGTCCCATGTGTTATTTTCTTTAAGGGTCAAAAGCTCTTCCCCCATTGCTTTCTGCAAACATTCATGCTTGGAAGCTTGTGAGTAACAAGTTGGAGCAGAAATTGTGGATAAAGTAGAGGAAAAGTTATCACACTCCGAGGCTACCCCCTAGACGTAACACGAGACCTAGGATCACGAGTGACCCCAAGCTAACCCTGAGTCTGGCATATAACAAGCATACTAAAGAAATAACTAAGCAAATCATGTATTATGCGGAAGCTAAAAACAGTGGATATCTGAAATGGGGAAAAGCCGAACTAGTCTGAATATATAAAACATAACAAGAGTTTAGTGATAACTGAAACAACACTTAACCACTCTAGCTAAATCTACTACTATGTCTGAAAATCCTCTAACTGAGTTGAGCTGCTGGGACATGCCCCCAGCTAACTCTAACAAAAGTGAAAACTTAACGTAAAGATTAAAATAGAAAGCATGTCTATTGTCCTCGGAGTAGTAGGGCTCACCACTGAGGCTGCTGAAGTCGAATCGAGAACCGATCTAAGCATGATCTGGAAGCTCAGTGCCTGAACCTACATCATGAAACGTAGGCTCACCACTGAAGCTTCAGTACTTTGAATGTACTGAGCATGCATGATATAGATATGTACTGACGTATAACTTAAAACTGAACTGAATGCAATGACCAAGTACTAATCATGAAGGTAACATATTGAACTGTATACTGATGTAAATGCTGAAAACCTAGTTAATGCACTAAAAGTCTGACTGTGGGTGATTCTATTAACCGACATAAACCACCTGAGCTAAACGTGGACTCTGATGTATACACCCCATCGAGAGGACCCAATATACCTTTTCAGTTGTATAGAGGTATGACTGTAGCGTGATAACTAAATAGATGCCCAATAGAGGGTACTTATAAACCTACACGGGCACGTAGTTCTAGGACTTTAAGTGTATGCTGAACCCTAGTCCAACTCGGTGCTAAGTCTACTTCCATCTGAATATTCATGAAGCTTAAATGCACTAAATACTGAATATCTCAAACTGATATGCTAACTTAGAATGCAACATTTATATAGATACTGAGAATATAGCATTCGAAATCTGAAGCATGAATTTCTAACTGACAGGCCTAGAAAGTATAATTCATGAACTAGGATAAACTTACACAAGCTAGGGATCTGAGTGCTATGCATGGAATTATACTAAATTATCAAGAAACAAGTTATTTAGATCAAAGGAACCATAATCACAATAAATCTTGAAAATGTAGAAACCAAGGTCTGAGAAGTTTATTAGAATGTGAAGAACTAACTCAATTATAGAGACCTAATGGGTGAAAGGAACCCACTACTGAAATCCCACATACCTGGTTACAAAATCTACGGAGAAATCCTTTGTATTTCGAGGCTAAACTTGGAAGAACACTCCTACTTGTTCTTGGGAGAAACGATCAACTTTTC
The DNA here is from genome assembly GCA_029582245.1 of Solanum etuberosum. NCBI lineage: Eukaryota > Viridiplantae > Streptophyta > Magnoliopsida > Solanales > Solanaceae > Solanum > Solanum etuberosum. The sequence continues at coordinate 35,046 of JAJONR010000407.1, forward strand.
CTTTTCTTTTCGCTCTAAGTTGGGTGATTTTTTGAGAATGAGGGTTCTGGGTATTTTCTAACTGATTATTAGGCTTACACTGAGTAAAACGATGTAGTTTAGGCATAAAACGACGTAGTTTATGTACCCAACGCATAGGGGAAAAGACCAAAGTGACCCTGACTGAAATGCTGCCGAAGTGACTTCAAGACAGGCTTAACGGGCCGTCATGATGGCCAAGGCCCATCTAGCAGCTCGTGAAAATGCCCTACTCGATAGGGCTTCACTAAAATGGGAATAACGTTTTACTCTAAGCTTGGATTTTAGAAAACTTAGTGGCATTTGAAAGAGGACTCAAAGACCTTTAATTTTATAGGTCGTGGGCCACCTAAATCATTTTGTGGTGAAAGATATGATCATTTGAAGTTGACCCAAACCTCAAAGTCTGTCAAGCCTCTTTCACGGCTCGTGTGAAGCTCCACGGACCTTCTAGTGGTATGTGGTCCTTCACAGTAGACATGGTTGTTCTACGTCCCCCTCACGGGCCACGACACGGCCCGTTTGGAGCTCCACTTACCATTTGGTGGTCCGTGGTCTTTCATTTTTTGTTGGGTGCACAACAACGAGCAGGGTGATGGGTCGTGGTCCTCTTCACGGCTCGTGGACCCCTCAGTGGTTTACCCTTCTCGCTTGTTCAATCTTAGTTCTGATTTTTGAGGTGTTACAATATCTCCCCCTTGGGGTCATAAGTCTTCGATTGATGTCCAAACAAGCTGAGTTTGGAGGAAAGAGCTGAAATCCCTACCAACTGAATACTAGAAACTGATATCTAACTGAACTGAGTTTCATGAATATACAAATATGCTGAATTGTAAGGATAACTGAGGGAACAAGATACTAATACTAAATTACACCAGAGTAAACTGAGATACTATAGGGGAACTATTACCTCAAACTGAAACAAAATCGGAAGGAAAGAGGTGAGGGTACTTGGCCATCATGGTTGCTTCTGCTTCCCAAGTAGCTCCCTCTACGGACTGACTCCTCCACAAAACCTTTACTAAAGCGACATCCTTATTTGTCAACCTACGAACCTGACGGTCAAGAATCTCAACTGACAACTCTTCATAAGTGAAATTATCCTTCACAGCCACACTCTCTAATAGTACTATAGATGCCGGATCACCAACACGTTTTTTCAACAAGGAAATCTGAAAGACTGGATGAACCGTTGCTAGTTCTGTAGGCAACTCTAACTCATAAGCCAAATTACCAACCCTTTTCAGAATTCTGTAAGGACCTACATACCTGGAACTGAGCTTCCCTTCTTGCCAAATCTCATCACCCCTTTCATAGGTGACACTTTTAGGAAAATCCAATCATCGATTTCAAACTCTAAGTCCCTTCTCCTCACATCTGAATAGGACTTCCTACGACACTGAGCTGTCTTTAGTCTATCTCTAATGAGTTGAACTTTCTCCATAGCCTCATGAACTAAATCTGGCCCAATTAAGGCTGCTTCACGTAATTCGAACCAACCAATCAGAGACCTACATCTGCGCCTATATAGTGCCTCATAAAGGGCCATCTGAATACTGGAATGGAAGCTGTTAATATAGGTGAACTCTAAGAGAGGTAGGTGATCATCCCAACTACCCTTGAAATCGATCAGGAAAGCTCTCAACATATCCTCTAAGGTCTGAATGATACGATCTTCCTGACCATCCATCTATGGATGAAACATTGTCCTTAGATTTACTTGAGTACCAAGACCTTTATGAAACAATTTCCAGAAATGAGAGGTAAACTGATGACCCCTATCTGAGATGATAGACAAGGGAACCCCATGCAACCTGACTATCTTGGTGATATAAAGTCTGGCGTACTCCTCCGCTCAATATGTTGTCTTGATAGCCAAGAAGTGAGTTGACTTAGTGACTCTCTGCACTATCACCCAAATGGAGTCATGTTGTCTGCGAGTATGAGGTAAAACCATAATGAAGTCCATGTTTTTCACTTCCCACTTCCACGTGGGAATGCTAGTATTTTGAGTCACACCTCTTGGTCTCTGATGCTCTACCTTAACGTGCTGATAGTTAAGACACTTAGCCACAAAATCTTCGATGTCCCTCTTCATGTCGTTCCACCAATAGACTTTCTGTAGATCATCGTACATCTAAATGGCACCGGATGAAAAGAATATCTAGAATTATTGTCTTCTATAAGGATCTGTTTCCTCAACTCACCTACATTAGAAACACATAAGCGGTCGTGGTAACAATGTACACCATCTCCCCATTGGGAGAAAACCTTAACTTTTTTATGATGAACTGCACCTTTCAACTGATGTAATATAGGATCGTTATCCTATTTTTCCATAACCTTCACTACCAATGAAGATTCTGATCCATTCTGAACTATCACACCACCATCTGACGTGTCCGTAAGGCAAACTCCTAAGCGAGTAAGCCTGTGAACATCTTTGGTAAAATCTTTCTTTTCTTCCTCAACATGTGCTACACTACCCATGGATAGTATGCTGAGAGCGTCAGCTACTACATTGGTCTTACCCGGATGGTAGAGCACATTCATGTCATAGTATTTGAGGAATTCAAGCCATATCCTCTGACAAAGATTCATATCTTTCTAGTTTAACACATACTGGAGGCTCTTATGATCTGTGAATACATCAACATGAACACTATAAAAGTAATGTCTCCAAATCTTTAGGGCAAACACTACGGTTGCAAGCTCAAGGTCATGAGTCGGGTAGTTCTTCTCATGGACCTTAAGCTACCTAGAAGTATAAGCTATGACCTTACCTTGCTGCATCAATACACAACCTATACCGACCCTAGATGCATCACAATAAACCACATAACCGTCTGAACCCTCTGGTAGAGTCAAGACCGGAGCTGTAGTCAACCTGGTCTTCAGTTCAAAGAAGCTTTACTCACACTTATCTGACCACTGAAACTTGACCTCTTTCTGAGTTAACTTGGTCAATAGGGAAGCTATGGATGAAAATCCTTCAACAAACCTCCTATAATAAATGGCCATACCCAAGAAACTTCTAATATCAGTCGGAGAGGTGGGTTTGGGCCAGTGTTTTACAACCTCAATTTTATGAGAATCTACTCTGATCCCTTCGCTTGATACCACATGACCAAGGAAAGCTACCGATTGTAACCATAATTCATATTTGCTGAACTTAGGGAATAACTGGCGATTTTTGAGACTTTGCATAAAGACTCTCAGATGAGTCGCATGCTCTTCCTCAGTCCGAGAATAAAAGAGGATATCATCAATAAAGACAATGACGAACAAGTATTTTGTTCATTAAGTCCATGAAAGCTGCAGGAGCATTCGTTAGTCTAAAAGACATAACTATAAATTCATAGTGACCATACCGAGTCATGAAGGTTGTCTTTGGGATGTATCTATCGTTGACTCTGAGCTGATGATACCCTAATCTCAGGTCTATCTTAGAAAAGAAACTAGCACGCTGAAGTTGGTCGAACAAGTCATCAATCCTTTGGATGGGATAATTATTCTCGATTGTGACTTTTTTCAAGTGACAATAGTCAATGCACATCCTGAGAGAACCATCCTTCTTTCACACGAACAGCACTAGAGCACCCCTTGGAGAGATGTTGGGTCTGATAAAGCCCTTATCTAGAAGGTCTTTCAACTGTTCTTTCAATTCCTTAAGCTCAGCTGGAGCTATTCTAAGGTGGAATCAAAATACGCTGCGTATATGGAAGGATATCTATTCTAAAGTCGATTTCCCTTTCGGGAGTGACTCCAGGAAGATCTTTTAGGAACACTTCTGGAAACTCATTTACGACAAAGACTGACTCAAGAGTTGGGGTTTCAGAGTTTAAATTCTTAACCCGACCAAGATGATAAATATATCCTTTATAAATCATTTTCCTGACCTTAAGATAAGAGAAAAATCGACCTATAGGCATATAGGTACTACCCTTCCACTCTAAGACTGTCTCTTCAGGAAATTGAAACCGAACGATCCAAGTTCTACAATCGACTGAGGCATAACAGGAATATAACCAATCCATGCTTAGAATGATATCAAAATCAACCATTTATAGCTCTACAAGGTCTGCTGAGGTGACTTTCTGAGAGACTGTGGTAGGGCAATTTCTATACACCCGTCTAGCTATAACGGGGTCACCAACTGGAGTAGAGACTGAGAAGGGTTCTGAGAGAGTTTCTGGACTAACACCAAAGTTTACTACTATATAAGGAGTTATAAAAGATAGGTGTAGCCTCTGGATCTAACAATGCATAAACATCTAAATGGAAGACTCATGAAGTACTAGTGATCACATTAGGAGAATATTCTTGGTCCTGGTGAGCCTGGAGAGCATACAACTTATTCTGGCGCTGACCACCACATGTACTAGACGAGGCACCCTGCTGAGTGGGGCGACCCACTGAAGCTGCTGAAGTAGTAGAGTGAGTCATCTTACCTCCTTGTCCTTGCCTGACAGAATGACAATCCTTCAACCTATGACCGACCGCATCCAAAACACCCCTCTTTGCCAGCAAGACACTCATCCAGATGGTTCTTACCACACATTGGGCAAGTTTGAAATGTCCGATTACCTGAAACACTCCCCTGTGACTTAAAGCCTGATGTACTACCTTTCTGATCCTGTCGAAACCTGGGGGACATAGCGCTAGCTAATGAAGGTGCTGGGGCTGTAGACCTCTACTGAAACTATGAGCGATTTCCACCACCCGACCTTTGCTAAGAGTATTCATAATTCCCTGTTCTAGCCTTCTTGTTGTCCTTAGCTATTTCCCTAAGCTTATCTCCCTCAAACTGCAGAGCATGAGTCTGGAGATATCCATATCCCCTAGCAGCATAGCATTCCTACGCTCGGTCTTTACTAAATCGGATACCATAAATAATAACTTGCTCATTTGTGCCCTCGAATCAGGAACCATATGTGGATATATTGGGAGAGATGAGTGAACTTCAACCTGTATTCTTGGACTGACATTGAGCCCTACTTCAATTTTATAAACTCCTGAGCCTTAGCTTCCTTCAAATCTCTCAGGAAGAAACTATCCAGAAACACTCCAGTAAAACAATCCCATGTCACAGGAGCTGCATTCTCACCCCTATAGTCCTTCCACTACGTGAACCATATATGAGCAACATCCTTGAGTTTATAGGATGCTAGGTTAACACTCTCAGTCCCAGTCACTTGCATTACTCCAAGAATCTTCTTACCCTCATTAATGAAGTTTTGTGGGTCTTCACCAACAATCAACCCTAGAAATTTTGGCGGATCCATACGAACAAAGTTTTGAACCCTGGTTGCAGCTCATCCACTAGTGGAGTTTGTAAGAGCTGGGGCCTGCTGATTGTTTTGGTTGGCTACGGTATGATCCAATAGCTAGATCGTGTTGAAGAACTTTGCATTCGTAACCTCATGGTTCGGGATTGTAGGAACTGCATTAGCATTGTGGGCATTAGTATTCCGTGCGTTAGCTCTACGAGGAAGCATCATCTGAAATGTAAAACGATGGATTAGAAGGGAGAAGTGGAATCACACCTCACGCATGATAAGAATGGCAAAAGAATTGAAGTTTTTCTTAAAACAATTCGTAGACTCCCCATCATAGATGTGGCATGCTTCACACCAATGAAAGAGGCTCTATTTAGTAGAGCTTTCGGACACCCTAGGACTCTTGAACCTAATGCTCTGATACCAAGTTTGTCACGCCCCGAGGCTGAAACATAACAAGAGCTTAATGATGACTGAAACAACACTTAACCACTCTTGCTGTATCTACTACTATATCTGAAAAGCCTCTAACTAAATTGAGTTGCTGGGACATGCCCCCAGCTAACTCTAACAAAAGTGAAAACTTCAAGTAAAGACTAAAACAGAAAGCATGTATATTGTCCTCGGAGTATGAGAACTCACCACTAAAGCAGCTAAAGTCGAATCGAGAATCGATCTAAGCGTGATCTTGAAAAGGAGTGCCTAAACCTACATCATGAAATGATGTAGCACAAAAGTATGCGTCAGTACATTGAATGTACTGAGCATGCATGATGTAGATATGTACTGAAGTATAACTGAAAACTGAACTGAATGCAATGACCAAGTACTAATCATTAAGGTAACATGATGAACTATATACTGATGTAAATGTTGATAACCTGGTCAATGCACTAAAAGTCTGACTATGGGAATTCTTATTAACCGACATAAACCACGTGAGCTAAACGTGGAGTCTGATATATACGCCTCATCGAGAGGACCCAATATACCTTGCCAGGGGTATAGAGGCATGACTGTGGCGTGATCACTAAACTGATGCCCAACAGAGGGGACTTAGAAACCTACGCGGGTACATAGTTCTAGGACTTTGAGGGTATGTTGAACCCTAGTCCAACTCGGTGCTAAATCTACTCCCATCTGAATATTCATGAAGCTAAAATGCACTCTATACTGAATATCTCAAACTAACATTCTAACTGAGAATACAACATTTATATACTAAGAATATAGCATTTGAAATCTCAAGCATCAATTTCTGTCTGACTAGCCTAGGATTTATAATTCATGAACTAGGATAAATTTACACAACCTAAGGTTCTGAGTGCTATGCATGGAATTATACTAAATTATTAAGAAACAAGTTATTTATATCAAGGAACCATAATCATAATAAATCTTGAAAATGTAGAAACCCTAGGTCTGAACAGTTTACGAAAATCTGAAGAACTAAATTAATTTTAAGGACTTAATGGGTGAAAGGAACCCACTAGTGAAATTCCACATACCTAGTGATGAAATCTAAGGAGAAATCCTTTCGATTTCAGGGCTAAACTTGGAAGAACATGCCTGCTTGTTCTTGGGGGAATTGGTCAACTTTTCCTCTTCTTTCGCTCTAAGTTGGGTGATTTTCAGAGAATGAGGGTTCTAAGTATTCTCTGACTAGATTATTAGTCTTAGACGGAGTAAAACGACGTAGTTTAGGTATCAAACAACAAAGTTTAAGTGCCCAACGCATAGGAGAAAATATTAAAGTGACCCTGACTCAAATGATACCGAAGTGACTTCAAGACAAGCTTCATGGACCGTCATGATTACCAAGGCCCATCTAGCAGCTCGTGAATATGCCCTGCCCGAACTTGATTGCATTGGAAAGAGGACTCAAAGACCTTTAATTTGATAGGTCGTGGGCCACCTAAATCATTTTGTGTTGAAAGATATGATTATTTGAAGCTGACCCAAACCTCAAAGTTTGTCAAGACTCTTTCACGAGCCACTTCACGGCTTGTGTGAAGCTCCACAGACCGTCTAGTGGTATGTGTTCCTTCACAGTAGCCTTGGTGGTTCTATGTCCCCCTCATAGGCCACTTCATGGCTCGTGTGGAGCTCTACGGATTGTTTAGTGGTCCCTGGTCTTTCAACTTTTGCTGGGTGCACAACACGAGCAGAGTGACGGGTCGTGGTCCTCTTTACGGCCCATGGATCCCCTCGTAGTTCGCCCTTCTCTCTTGTTCACTCTTAGTTTTGATTTTTGAGGTGTTATAAAATCCATACCAATTAGGATTACGAGATACTCTAGTAGATTGTCGAGTAGGCATAGGAGGATCAGACCTTGAAGAATTCTCAAATTCTAGTTATGGTGCAATTTCAGGTGGCGGATCAGTTTTGGGATGGGGAAGAGTTGGCCGATGTTGTTCATACACAAATCCAAGTTTGAATCACTTAAAAAAAGATGAAAAATCCTCAAAGGTAGGAAGACGATGAGAAACAGAAGATGACTCCACATGAGTAGAAAATAACGATTGATTTTCAAAGAAAACAACATTTCTAGAAACATGAAATTTGTTAGAATATGGATCATAGAAATAAAACTTCTAAGTGAAGTACTATAACCCATTAAAGCACATTTACTAGACTGAACATAAAGTTTATTGTGTTGAGAAGGAGGAAGATGCACAAAACAAACACAACCAAATGTATGAAAATTATCATAGCTAGGATTTTGATGATAAAGACGATAATATGGGGACTCAAGATTTAACACTTTAGATGATAGTCTATTAACTAAATGGACCGAAGTAGACAAAGCCTCCACCCAGTATTTGAATGGGACAGAGGACTCAATCATTAAAGTATGAGTGACATCTAAAAGGTTGCGATTTCTACTCTTAACAACCCCATTTTGTTGTGGTGTACATGGACAAGAGCGTTGTGAGACAATTTCTTTATCAAGCAAGAAATTAATGAATTTATAAGACATATATATTATCCACTAGAATTAGATCTTAATAATTTCATGCCTGTAGAAAATTGATACTTATTCCCCTATAAACCAGAATTTGATAAATGAGACAACACAATATAATATGGATTCCTATACGCTTATGCCAAACCTCAGTCTTACTAGTTTTAGAAGTACAAGAAAAATATAGAATAGGAGGAATGGAAAAGTGTATATGAAACAATCTTCCAACTTTAGCCCTCTTTAAAATTATCATCCCTGACACCTCATCTTGCACAAGACAACCATTACGAAAAAATTTCACATCACAATTTTTATCTACCAATTGTCCAACTCAAATAAGACTAGTAGAGAGCTTTAGTGAAACACAAACATTTTTGAAAGTCGGAGTAATATCCCCAACCTCGATAATGGGTAAGTTACTACCATTGGCAATTTGTATTTCTGATTGATCTTGATACTAACAAATATTTTTTAGTACGCTTGTTGAGTTGTTCATATAATTAGAAGCACCCAAATCAACAATCCAAAATTTAGATGTAACACCATTACCTTGTAATCCCAATGTTGAATAGGCTAACACGATCATTTGTTAAACCATTTCAGGAGTAAGGAATTTTCCTGAAGATGAGTTATCAATAGTGGAACCATTTATTCCATCTTGAAAATCATTGATCCTACAGGTTTGAGGGCGTGTGGGACATTCTTTGATAATGTGTCCTTATTGTTTACAATAATTACAGAACATCTAACAACAATTTCTAGCAATATGACCATATTCCTTGCAACTGTAACATTGAGTTCTAGTTATATCCATGTCCTTTCCTTTACATTGAGCCGCAAATGCAACAATCACATCCTTTTCTTGCTTGTAAGCCTTTTATGTGACAAGACGCTGCTTTTCACGAAGTAATTCCCTAAAACAAACATCCAAGAAGGGAGAGAGATCATAGTTCTTCAAGTTAGAGCGAACACTCTCAAACTCGGACAATAATTTCATAAAAAATTGATCTCGCTTACTTTGCTCTTGAACTACCCGAATAAAAGACTAATATTCAAAAGGTATTTTAGCATAAATAATATTTCTAAATTTAGCCCATAAGTTCTAAAATCCAGAATAATAATCCTGAACAGAGAGACCTCCTTTGTAACACCTAGTACATACAGAACCACCCACGGACCGTAGGTAGAACCACGGATCGTAGGTAGGGTTCCGTCGTTAAGGTCCAAATTTTTATAGTCTCTGATCCCACCCACGGTCACCGAGTATGGTCCGTGGATGGATCTAAAAATAGTAGGTTTGACCGTAGGTGAGGGTCAGCAACCAATGGGAGGAAAATGGTTGTTGGGTCAACTTCAAACGGTCATATCTTTTAGCACAAAATGAATAAGATGACACATGACCTATCAAATTAAATATAATTGAATCCTCTTCCTAAGGCCATCGAGTTTGCTAAAATCCAAGATTGGAGTAAAAAGTTATGCTCATTTTAGTGAAGCCTTGTCGGGCAGAGCATCAACGCCGACTCCTAACAACGGTTGTTAGCTCAAACGACGGACCATCAGTCCTGTAGTAGATGACACTCGTCAGTTTTAAGTCAGGGTCATTTTGGTCCTTTCACCTATGAGTTGGGCACTTAAACTACGTCGTTTGATGCCTAAACTACGTCGTTTTACTAAGACAGCCTAATAACCTAGTCAGATATACCCAGAACCCTCATTCTCCAAAAATCATCAAAACTTGGAGTAAAAAGAAGAGGAAAAGTCGATCAAACCTCCCAAGAACAAGCAGCAGTGTTCTTTAAAGTTCAGCCCCGAAATTCAAAGTATTTCTCAGTAGATTTCGTCACCAGATATGTGGATTTCACTAGTGGGTTCCTTTCATCCACTAGGTCCCTAGAATTCAGTCAATTCATTGATTCTCCATATCTTGTTTAGACCTAGGGTTTCTAAACCCTTAGATATTTACTGTGATTTAGCTGTCGTAGTATCCTAAATCAAAATAGTTTGTTTCTTGGGAAGTAAGATTAATTCCTTTTATGAAACTCAAAACCCTAGTTTTTATAAATTCTCTTAGTTCACGAATTATACTTGCTAGATCAGTTAAACAGATAATCATGCTCCAGATTTCGAATGTTACATTATCAGTATATAAATGTTACATTCTCATATTGCATGTCAGTATTTTAAGCTATTCAATATTTCAGTTATATTTGCATCATATATATATTCAGTTGGGAGTAGAAGTAGCACTGAGTGGACTAGGGTTCAACATACCCTCATAGTCCCAGAACTATGTGCCCCCGTAAGAGTATAATTCCCCTCTGTTGGGCATCAAATTTAGTGATCACGCCAATCATGCCTTTATACCCCTGGCAAGGTATATTGGGTCCTCTCGAAAGGGCGTATACATCGGATTCCACGTTTAGCTTACGTGGTTTATGTGGGTTAATAGTAGCACCCACAGTCAACTCCTAGTGCATTTTCCCAAGTTTTTAGTATATACTTTAGTATACAGTTTAGCATGTCATGTTCATGATTAGCACTTGATCAGTGCATTCCGTTTAGATTTTCAATTATGTTTTCGGTATTTACATTCTTGCTCAGTTTATGTCATTGCTCAGTTATGATTCGTTCTGCTTATATATATTTGCTTAGCTTAGTATCTATATCCGGCATGTTCAGTACATTCCAAGTAGTGACGTATACTCTGCGCTACATCCTTTCATTATCTTGCGTACGAATAGTACTAGAGCACCCCAAGGTGATATGCTGGGGCGAATGAAACCTTTGTCAAGCAAATCTTTCAATTCTGCTGGCGCCATTCTATAGGCGGAATGGATATAGGCTGGGTATTGGGATCTACGTCAATACTAAAATCATTCTCTCTAATTGGAGGTAGTCCAGGAAGTTCATCAGGAAACACATCTGGATATTCATTCACAATGGGCACAGATTGAAGAGTCGCCACTGTTTCTCAGCTTCAAGGTCTCTTACATGGAGAAGGTGATATAAACACCCTTTATCTATAAACTTTTGTGCCTTAAGATAGGAAATAAACCTTCCTCTAGGGATCATAGCATTACCTTTCCACTCTAGGCCTGGCTCACCCAGGAAATGGAATCGAGCAACTTTAGCTCGGTAATCAACTGTATCATAACAAGACGACAGCCGATCCATGCCCATAATGACATCAAAATCAACCATTTCTAGCTCTATCAAATTGGCGAATGTGTCATGGCCACATATTGTTACTAGGCACCCGTAATCGACCCTTCTAGCTATAATAGATTCTCCTACCGGAGTCAATACTACAAATGGCTCATGTAATAACTCTGGCTCTACTCCAAATTTCTTAGCAACAAATGGAGTAACATATGATAGGGTAGCCCCTGGGTCTATCAATGCATATACATCATAAGAGAAAATAGATAAGTTACCTATAACCAAATCTGGGGATGCCTTTGAATCCTGACGACCTGCTAGTGCATACATATGATTTGGGCCATCTCCAAAACCAGATCATCTACCCCTGCCTGTACCTCTCCCTGCAGGTGATTGAGGGCCACGTGAGGAAGAAGGTGCTGATGATAAGGATGCTTCTGCACAACCAGTATATTATGGCCTATCACCTCTACCCTCAACTCCAAGCTTGGGATAGTCACATATCTTATTACCCTCAACTCCACACCCATAACAAGCAGTAGATCCATATCGACACTCTCCTAAGTGAGATTGGCCACAGTGCCTGCAAGTAGGTCGAGGTGGTAGTCCTCGACTTGCACCTCTCTGAGAGTGGGGATTAGGTGCCCTCGAAGTCTAACTATGTTCCTGCCTGGGTCTCGATGACTGAGCTGGGCCACTAGCAGTAGAGCGGTCTACTGATTGAGCCTGTCTGGGTGGACCTCTAGTGGAGTAAACTCTAGCACCTCCCTGAAATATTCAAGCACTCCTAGCCCTCTTATTTTGTTCCCTTTCTCTCTCAGCCCTATGATTTTATGTACGGTCTATCTGCTGAGCGTATAACATAAGTATTTCAATATCCATATCCCAATTTAATGCAACAACGGTGCAAGAACCAATCAAATGATCCCCAAGTCCACCAATGAAGCGATGCATCATTGCATTTTGGGTGCTAACCATCTCGGGAGCAAATCTAGCCAACTGGGTGAATCGCATGCTATACTCCCTAACACTGAGGTTATTTTGTCCAAAGTTTAAAAATTCATCAACCCTCGCTTCCCTAAGCTCTAGTGGAAAAAAGTGATCCATAAAAGCCCTAGAGAACTCCTTCCAAACTGTTGGAGGAGCATTTTGTCCCCTAGAGTCCACCCACATCTCGTACCAAGCATTGGCGACATCTTTCGGCTGATAGAAGGCCAATTCAACTACCTCAGTCTCAGAGATATGCATGACCTTAAGAATTCTGTTGATCTCATCTATAAATCATTGTGGGTCCTCTGTCACCCTAGATCCGTTGTGCGTCCTCTGCCTCTTCCAGAACCATACTAGGTGCAACTGCATTTCGTCCTTGGACCTGAGGAGCTACTATCTGAGTGAGCAACTGTATTACCCATATAAGATCTTGCTCTGAGGCACCTGGTGGTTGTACAGGCGGTACATGAACTAGTGTTGGTACTACTGGAGGTGTAGAAACTCCTGAAGCTCTTTCAGTCCTGGGAATCTGAGGACCTGGAAGCATAGGACATGGCAAGCTCAGTTGACCGCTGGACTGATCACCTACTAGTTGGGACTACTCTAAAATGGATGTCTCTTGAGTAGTACTATAGCAATGGACCCCGGACCTTCTTTATCCTTGTCCGTACTAGACATGATCTGTATCATAAATGAAAAGAGAGTTTGAATCAGAAATAACTTTCTATGACTTAGCTCTATCGCACGATCTAGATTATGAAAAAGGTTAAATTCCTAAAAGCCTATGTAGTCCCTAAATTATAAATATAGCGCGCAACAGATTTATAAGAAAGCTCCTACGAGACAAGGCTTCATAGACTCCCTGGGACACTTGAACCTTGGGATCTGATACCAAGTTTGTCATGCCCCATAACTAGAAAGGTGTTATCTGTACTAATCTCATGCCAAAGCTGTAGACTCATAAGAAGCGGAACCTATATAAAGACACATAGTAAAACATAGATAACAAAAGGGCCCATTGGGCTACTTTACAACGGAAATAAAATTAAGTCTAAGAAGCCTCTAAAGAGTATGCATCTGAGAATTTGATAACTAGTCGGGACAGGGCCCCGGCATACCCATTCTGATATATGTACATACATAGATAAATATAGGCTCTAAATATCTGATAGCTCCAGGCAGAGGTGGAGCTTACAAACCGCTAAACTAGAAGTCTCCGGTCAAATGAAAATGCTTGTTGTCCTGAGTACCTGAGCCTGTAGTGATAGAAATGAAGCACCGCAATAATATGGACGTCACTACATATAAAACATGTATTGGTATGTAAAGCAGACTGAATAACTAGTAGACATGCAGGAGTGCTAAAATGAGTCCAATATCAAGATAGACAAACCTCAAGGGTCCTCACCTAACATTTCATGGCTTATTCATTTATATATATAGAATCCCTATAATTTGCCTAAATGATATATTTACTTCGTTAGATAGTTTCTTTGCTCTTTGTTATACTAACTGTCAGGGAATCACATGATGGCCTACTGACGGAGATTAGTGAACCCTTTATGGCATATGTAGTCTACTGTCACGACCACGCATGAAATCTCATAGTCTGGGTAACGAGGTCTATCAAGGTACGCCCCCCAGGGCTCCTGTATGGTCTGCCCACAGGTCTGTATCAGTCAGGTGAATCCACGATGGGAAATTCCAGCTGACTCTATCTGAATTCTGTGCACAGAGTAGCGTCGCATGTAGTAGCCCTAAAAATACCCACCCCACGCTGCATAGCAGTCTATTATCTCAACTGCATGTAAATACTTATAATAGTTAATTTGTAAATCATATAACTCGTAATACAATTTGTGATTACTTTCTTTAGCCTTAGAATCATATATCTTGTGACCTATTCACTTACAAATAATCTAAGGCCAACTGCTTCCTTTAAATTTATGCAACATTCGGTTTATACAATAAGATAACTTGCTTTCAAGGATCATAGAATCTCTAGTGAAATTTATCGGAAGAACATGCGGCTTTAGGTCGTGCCTTAAGGGCGAAAGAGGTTTTAGCTTCACATACCTTACTTCGGGACTTACTATCTTACGTTGTCAAACTCCTTTGCTGAAAACATTATCTATAACAAAACACCATAAAAGGATACTATAAGAAACCAATGAAGAATCACAACGAGGTCAAAAACACAATAATAGTTCACGAGCGACAAGCTGAACAATTACTGTAGATGAATGGTGTATCGCCACATCCTTCTCTTTCTCTACTTTCCAAGTAGGCTTATGACTTATTTACGTGTTCAGTATTATTCCTCAATCCTTTAACCATAAAGAACCATCCCCCTTAATCATCGACAATTAACATAAAAAGTAAAACTCATGGCCTCTGAACACCATCCCACGAGTTCTTTGTAAACGATGTCAAATTCCTTTATAAGATCATAGTTTAAGTTGGTAGAGAACTAATGCCATGAATTAGAATAATAGGAGCTCATATAACCAACTACAACATATTCTTAGCAATTTAGGCATTTCATCAAACACTTAGTGAGCGACAAACCTTCAAGAACTATAAGAGTCGTGTTTTCTATACCTAGCCTTCCATTTTAACGTCACCAACATACTACCCCAATACAATACCATTTACCCCTCATTTGGTCAAAACAACAGCCAACACAGCCTTCAACAAACTCCCTCCTCACCAAAACATCAACTACCATGGGTAAAACATGGACTCACGGCTTCCTATCAACGTCCCATGAGTCCTACCCAAAAATTATACTTAAAGCATCCTTGGAATACTATTTATGGAGATAGAAGAGGAGTCATACCTATATTTCCAAGAAAAGCAACCACTGCCCTTTCTATTCTTCAAGAACGATACTATTTCCTTCAAGAAAACATTTAGCTAAGTATATCTATAGGTCTATGGAGAGGAAGACACTTGATTCTTGAAGAAACCAACTTACCTTAAGCTTTGGAGGATTGGAGATGAGAAAAACTTGAAGAAATAACTTGAAACCAGTCCTTACACGTTCTTGAGTATATGGGAAAGGATATCCCAAACTTCTAATATAAAAAAAACAAGTTTGGCCATCTTTCTCTAAAGTGCCACATGTCGCACAGTGATTGGGCAGCACGCGCAACTGTCGTACAATGAACATAACTTTTTACTCCGATATTGTATTAACGAGCGGTTTGTTTTGCTGGAAACTAGACTCAAATACCTTTAATTTGACAGGTTGCAAGTCCTCTAGCTCCTTATATATTAGGAGATATGCTCGTTCAAAGTTAGCTGTGAATTAGATCATTTGTAGTATTCCTCCACAATGAACCTTTAAACTTGAATCATTTCGTTGATGATCTCTTTGGACTAAAACTTTTGTTTAACCCTTCAAATGACTAAATATAAGGGTTACATGGTATGCTTAACCATTTTCAATGATATACTTCCCCCGATATCACACCTATGCATTGTTGTTCACGAGTCACAAATATATGTTAAGTTACAGGGCATTACATAGCTTCCACATAGTACATGTCTTATTCAGTTATTAGCAGTATGCTTGATATATGCCAGACACAAGGTTAGCTTAGGGTCACTCATGATCCTAGGTCCCGTGTTACGTCAAGGAGGTAGCCTCGGGGTGTGAAAACTTGATATCAGAGCATTAGATTCAAGAGTCCTAGGATGTCTGAAAGCTGCACTAAATAGAGTCTCTTTCATGGGTGTGAAGCATTCCACATCTATGAGGGGGAGGCTATGAAGTGTTCTAAGAAAAACTTCACTTTCTTTGTTATTCTTATCGTGCATGGGTATGATCCAACTTCTCCTTTCTAATTAGTCGTTATGCATTTCAGATCATGCCTCCTCGTAGAGCTAATGCACGGAATGCTAATGCACGCAATGCTAATTTCCTCCAATCCCGAACCATGAGGTTACGAATGCAGAATTTTGGAATGCGATCCGGATCTTGGCTCAGAGTGTGGCCAATCAGAATAATCAGTAGGTCCCAGTTCCTACTAACACAAATGGTGGATCAGCTGCAACTAGGGTTTGAGACTTTGTTTGGATGAATCCGCCTGAGTTTCTAGGGTCGAAGGTTGGTGAGGACCCACATAACTTCATTGATGATGTTAAGAAAATTTTTGGAGTAATGCAAGTGACTGGAAGTGAGAGTTTTGAGTTAGCATCCTATCAACTTAATGGTGTGGCTCATATCTGGTTCACTCAGTGGAAAGACAACAGGGGTGCAGATGCAGTTCCTATGACTTGGGATTGTTTTACTCGAGCTTTTCTAGACAGGTTCTTCCCAAGCTAATTGAGAGAAGCTAAGGCACAAGAATTTATGAACTTGAAGCAGGGTTCTATGTTGGTCTAAGAGTACGGGTTTAAGTTTACCCATCTCTCCAGGTATGCTCCACACATGGTTGCCGATTCTAGGGCACAAATGAGTAAGTTCTTATTTGGGGTATCCAATCTGGTGAGAACTGAATGAAGAAACGCTATGCTTTTAGGGGATATGGATATCTCCAGACTAATCTCTCATGCTCAGCTGGTTGAGGGAGAGAAGCTTAGAGAATTGTCTAAGGATAACAAAAAGGGCTAGAACAGGAAACTATGAATACTCACAACAAAATTCAGACGGTGGGAATCGCTCACAGTTTCAGCAGAGGTCTACAGCCCCAGCACCTTCATCAGCTAGTGATCCATCCCCCAAGTTTCGACAGGATCAGAAAGGTAGGGCATCAAGCTATAGGTCTCAGGGGAGTTCTTCAAGTAACATGACCTTCCCAACTTGTCCAAAGTGTGGTAAGAACCATTCTGGCGAGTGTCTTGCAGGCAAGGAAGGGTGCTTTGGGTGTGGTCAGTCTGGCCATAAGTTGAAGGATTTCCCTTCTACCATGTAGGGGCAAAGAGGTAACAACAATAGAGCTCAATCTACAGCTCCAACAGCACCAACAAGTTTCCATACTTAGCAGGGTGCTTCATCTGGTACAGGTGGCGGTCAGCACTAGAACAGGTTGTATGCTCTCCAGGCTCGCCAGGATTATGAAGATTATCCTGATGTGGTCACTGGTACGTTACGAGTCTTTCACTTAGATGTTTATGCATTGTTAGATCCAGGGGCTACACTGTCTTTTGTAACTCCCTATATAGCGTTAAACTTTGGTGTCAGTCCAGAAACTCTCACATAACCCTTCTCAGTCTCTACTCCAGTTGGTGACCTAGTTATAGCTAGATGGGTATACATAAATTACCCTGTCACAATCTCGCCGGAACGTCACCTCAGCAGATCTTGTAGAGTTAGATATGGTATATTTTTATATAATTCTAGGCATGGATTGGTTACATTCCTGTTATGCCTCATTCGATTGTAGAACTAGGATCGTTCGATTTCAGTTTCCAAACGAGCTAGTTTGAGAATGGAAGGGTAGTAGCTCACTGGCTATGGGTCGATTCATCTCTTACCTTAAGGCCAGAAAAATGATTTCCAAAGGGTATGTCTATAACCCTGTTCAGGTTAAGGATTCACACTCCGAAACCCCAACTCTTGAGTTAGTCCTAATAGTAAATGAGTTTCCAGAAGTGTTTCCAGAAGATCTTCCCGGAGTTCTAGCCAAAAGGGAAATCGACTTCGAAATAGGTCTCCTCCGAGATACCCAGCCCATTTTGATTCCTCCTTACAAAATGGCTCCATCCGAGCTTAAGGAATTGAAAGAGCAGTTGAAAGACCTTCTATATAAGGGCTTCATCAAACCTAGTTTCTCTCCATGGGGTGCTCCAGTGTTTTTTATGAAAAATAAAGATGGTTTTCTCAGAATGTGCATTGACTAGCGGTAGTTGAACAAAGTCACAATCAAGAATAAGTATCCCATCCCCAGGATTGATGACTTGTTAGACCAACTTCAGGGTGCTAGTTGCTTTTCTAAGATAGACCTCAGATCCGACTATTGTCAGCTCATAGTTAGAGATAGTGACATTCCGAAGACAGCTTTCAGAACTCGGTATGATCATTATGAATTTGTAGGTATGTCTTTTGGACTAACAAATGCTCCTGCAACTTTCATGGATTTAATGAACAGGGTGTTCAAATAGTATTTGGACTTTTTTGTCATCATCTTTATTAATTATATCCTCATTTATTCTTGGAGGGATGAGGAGCATGCGACTAATCTGAGAGTTGTTCTGCAAACTTTCAAAGATTTCCAGCTTTTCACTAAGTTCAACAAATGTGAATTCTGGCTACAGCCCATCGCTTTCCTCGGTCATGTGGTATCCAGTGAAGGGATCCGAGTGGATTCACAGAAAATTAAGGCAGTACAACACTGTCCCAGAACCACCTCTCCAACTGATATCAGCAGTTTCTTGGGTTCGGCTAGTTATTACAGGAGATTTGTTGAAGGATTTTCATCCATAGCTTCTCCATTGACCAAGTTGACTCAAAAGAAGGTCAAATTCCAGTGGTCAGATGAGTGTGAGAAAAGCTTCTCAGAACTGAAGACCAGGTTTACTACAACTCCGGTATTGACTCTACCAGATGGTTCAGATGGTTATGTGATTTATTGTGATGCATCCAGGGTCGTCCTAGGTTGTGTGTTGATGAAGCGAGGTAAGGTCATAGCTTATGCTTCTAGACGGCTTAAGGTCCATGAGAAGAACTACCCGACTCATGACCTCGAGCTTGCAGTCGTGATATTTGCCCTAAAGATTTGGAGACATTACTTGTATGGTGTTCATGTTGATATATTCACAGATCATAAGATCCTCTATTATGTGTTCACCCCGAAAGAGTTGAATCTTCGTCAGAGGAGATGGCTTTAATTTCTCAAAGACTATGACATGAATGTGCTTTACCATCCTGGTAAGGCCAATGTAGTGGCTGATGCTTTCAGCAGGCTATCCATGGG
This sequence comes from Solanum etuberosum, assembly GCA_029582245.1. Classification (NCBI taxonomy): domain Eukaryota; kingdom Viridiplantae; phylum Streptophyta; class Magnoliopsida; order Solanales; family Solanaceae; genus Solanum; species Solanum etuberosum. The sequence continues at coordinate 54,380 of JAJONR010000407.1, forward strand.
TAGTGTGTAGCACATGTTGAGGAAGAAAGGAAAGAGCAAGCCAAAGATGTTCACCGGCTTGCTCTCTTCGGAGTTTGCCTTACGGACACATCAGATAGTGGGGTGATGGTTCAGAATGGTTTAGAATCTTCATTGGTAGGGGAGGTTAAGGAAAAACAAGATAGTGATCCTATATTACTTCAGTTGAAAGGTGCAGTTCATCAGCAGAAAGTTGAGGTTTTCTACCAAGAAGGATATGGTGTACTTCGTTACTAGATTCGCTTATATGTTCCTAATGTGGGTGAGTTGAGGCAAAAAATCCTTACATAAGCTCATAACTGCAGGTATTCCATTCATTCAGGTGCCACTAAGATGTACCGTGATCTACGCGAAGTCTTTTGGTGGAGCGGCATGATGAGGGACATAGCAGACTTCATGGCTAAGTATCCTAATTGTCACCAGGTTAAGGTAGAACATCAGAAACCAGGAGGTATGACTCAGGAGATTAACATTCCTGCATGGAAGTAGGAACTGATAAACATGGACTTCATTACGGGTTTACCTCGTACTCGCAGACAGCATGACTCCAATTGGGTGATAGTAGACAGAGTTACTAAGCCCACTTATTTCTTGTCTGTCAAGACTACAGATTTAGCGGAGGACTACACCAAACTCTACATCAATGAGATAGTCAGGTTGCACGGGGTTCCCTTGTCTATCATCTCAGATAGAGGTCCTTAGTTTACCTCTCATTTATGGAAATCCTTTCAGAAAGATCTTGGTACTCAGGTAAATCTCAGTACAACATTTCATCCATAGACGGATGTTCAGGCAGAACGTACCATTCAGACCTTAGAGGATATGTTGAGGCTATGGAGAAAGTTCAACTCATCAGAGATAGACTAACGACAGCCTAGAGTCGTCATAAGTCCTATGCAGATGTGAGGAGAAGGGACTTAGAGTTTTAAATCGATGATTGGGTATTCCTGAAGGTGTCACCTATGAAGGGGGTCCTTACAGAATCCTGAAAAGGGTTGGTAATGTGGCTTATGAGTTAGAGTTTCCTGCAGAACTACCATGGGTTCATCCAGTCTTTCACATTTCCTTTTTGAAGAAGTGTGTGGGTGATCCAACATCGACAGTATCCTTGGAGAGTGTGGTTGTGAAGCATAGTCTCACTTATGAAGAAGTTCTAGTTGAAATTCTTGACGGTCAGGTTCGTAGGTTGAGAAATAAGGAAGTCTCTTCAGTAAAGGTTTTGTGGAGGAGTCAGTTAGTAGAGGAAGCTACTTGGGAAGCAGAAGCAACCATGATGGCCAAGTACCCTCATCTTTTTCCTTCCGATTCCGTTTCAGATTGAGGTAATAGTTCCTCTCTAGTCTCTCAGTTTACTCTTGTGTAATTCAGTCTTAGTATCTTGTTCCCTCAGTTATCTTTGCATTTCAGACTCTTTGCATGTTTATGTAACTCAGATCAGTCAGATATCAGTTTCTAGTACTTAGTGGTAGGGATTGCAGCTCCTTCCCTCCATACTCAGCTTGTTTAGACTTCATCAAGGACGAATGTTCTCAAGGGGGAGATAATATAACATCTCAGATCTAAAAATGAAGAAAATCCTAGTTTTCAGAAAAACTGGTGCCAGTACCAATGGAACCACCCACGGACCGTAGGTAGAACGACGGACCGTTGGTAGGGTTCCGTCATAAAGGTCCAAATTTTTAGTCTCTGATCCCACCCATGGTCGACCTGTATGGTCCATAGTTTGACCTACGGACCGTAGGTGAGGGTCAACAGCCAATTGGAGGAAAATGGATGTTGGGTCAACTTCAAACGGTCATATCTTTTAGCACAAAATGAATTAGGTGGCCCATGACCTACCAAATTAAAGATAATTGAATCCTCTTTCTAACGCCGCCGAGTTTCCTAAAATCCAAGCTCGGAGTAAAAAGTTATGCTCATTTTAATGAAGCCATGTTGGGCAAAGCATGAACGAAGACTCCTAATGACGGTTGGTAGCTCAAACGACGGCCCGTCAGTCCTGTAGTAGATGGCACTCATCACTTTTAAGTTAGAGTCGTTTTGGTCCTTTCCCCTATGCGTTGGGCACTTAAACTACATCATTTGCTGCCTAAATTATGTCATTTTAATCAGACTAAGCCTAATAACCTAGTCAGACATACCCAGAACCCTCATTCTCCAAAAATCATCCAAACTTGGAGAAACAAGAAGAGGAAAAGTCAACAAAACCTCCCAAGAACAAGCAGCAATGTTCTTTAAAGTTCAGCCCCGAAATCCAAAGGATTTCTCCGTTGATTTTGTCACCAGGTATGTGGGATTTCACTAATGGGTTCCTTTCATCCACTAGGTCCCTAGAATTCAGTCAGTTCCTTGATTCTCCATATCTTGTTTAGACCTAGGGTTTCTAAAACCTTAGATATTTACTGTGATTTAGCTGTTGTAGTATCCTAAATCGAAATAGCTTGTTTCTTGTGAAGTTTGCTTAATTCCTTTTATGAAACTCAGAGCCCTAGTTTGTATAAATTCTCTTAGTTCACGAATTATATTTGCTAGGTCAGTTAAACAGATAATCATGCTCTAGATTTTGAATGTTACATTATTAGTATATAAATGTTGCATTCTCAGTTATCATGTCAGAATATTGAGCTATCCAGTATATTTCAGTTATGTTGTATTGTACACATTTCTAGTTGGGAGTAGGCTTAACACTGAGTTGGAAAAGGGTTCAGTTGCCCTCGTAGTCCCAAAACTACGTGCCCCCGTAGGAGTATAAGTCCCCTCTGTTGGGCATCAGATTTAGTGATCACGCCAGTCATGCCTTTTTACCCCTGGCAAGATATATTGGGTCCTCTCGATGGAGCGTATACATCGAACTCCATGTTTAGCTCACATGGTTTATGTCGGTTAATAGTAGCTCCCATAGTCAGACTCCTAGTGCATTTGACCAAGTTTTCAGTATATACTTCAGTATTCAGTTTAGCATGTCATGTTCATGATTAACACTTGGTCATTGCATTCAGTTTAGCTTGTCGGTTATGTTTTCAGTATTTACATTCTTGCTCAGTTTATGTCATTGCTCAGTTATGATTCGTTCAGCTTATATATATTTGTTCAGCTTAGTATTTATATCCTGCATGCTCAGTACATTCCAAGTACTGACGCATACTCTGCGCTACATCCTTTCATGATGTAGGTTCAGGTACTCATTATCTAGATCACGCTTTGATTGATTCTCAGTCCGCATTCAGTAGCTTTAGTGGTGATTCCTCATACTTCGAGGACAATAAATATATTTTTCATTTGAGTCTTTATATTAAGTTTTCAGTTTTTGTTAGAGTTAGCTGGGGGGCATGTCCCAGCAACTCAACTCAGTTAGAGGCTTTTCAGACATAGTAGTAGAATCAGGTTGAGTTGTTAAGTTTATCTTTCAGTTGTTACTAAACTCTTAGTATGTTTTATATCTTCAGACTAGTTGGGTTTTTCCCCACTTTCAGTTATCCATTGTTTTAGCTTTCGCATAGTACATGTCTTATTGAGTTATTCGCAGTATGCTTGATATATGCAAGACACAGGGTTAGCTTGGAGTCACTCGTGATCCTAGATCTCGTGTTACGTCAATGGAGTAGCTCAGGGCGTGACATCCTAGAGAGTAATTAGCAATTTCCAACACTAACTAAAAACTTCTTGCGCTATTATCCTGGTTGTAAACCTTTTGTAAATAATCCCACATACACTTAGCTGTCTTGTAAGGCCTGAGATTAAGAACAATAAAAGGGTCAATAGACCCTAAAATCCATGTCATCACCTGAGTATCTTTAATCTTTCATTCACCTAACTTGGTAGGATCAGTAGGAGCAGGATCACTACCATCTATATGGCACCATAGTTCTTTTTTCGAGTGACAAATAACTGAAATTAAAATTCCCAAGAAGAATTTTATTTTGGTGAAACGAACAGTGAATGATTAAAAGTGATGTGAATTCATGCTTTTGAATAGCTATCAATACTAGAAACACTATGACTAAAAAACAACTAGAATGACCAAGACCAAGAGTCTTGGGTGTTAAGGACTAATTGTCGACGAATAGTCAACAAAATCAAGATTTTCAAAAAAAAAGATCTATTTAAACAAGACAACCAAGAGAAGGCTCTAATACTATATCAATATTTTGTTGATTGCCTCTCAAAGTGAGAGTATTTCCTTTATATAGAGAGTATACACATTACACATCCCTAAATATCTGTTATTTCTGTCCCTAAAGATCAGTTATTCAATCCCTCTAAATGTGCCATTCAAATCCCTTATAATTTGTTATGCTATCCCTCCAAATCCGCTATTCTATCACAATATTATTTTCTATGATTATTACAACAAATCTCTATAATTATAATAATATATACATTAATATATACAATCATTCTCTATTATTCATCATTCTAACATAAATAACTTCAATCAATTCACTCGGAATAAAAAGAGGTTCACACAAGTGAATGCTACTATGTTAGAAGGAACAAACCTTTATTTATAGAGTCCTAAACCTTTTCCTACAATAAAAGGACTAGACAAATATGAAGATTTTATGTTCTCCTTATAAGAAAAAAAACCTATTTATAATAAGAAACTTAGGGCAATTAATACCCAACACACTTATCATGAACCACATATTATGTCCTTTGAGAAATTAATGATTCAATGTATGGTAATGGTGAATTTTTTTTGGAAGGTAAAGTGTATAAGAAGAACTTGACTGGATAAGTGGTTGTTGAAAATAGAGTAACATTTGAGTAGATAAAGAAAAACATATCTAGTATGGTTGATGGCATTCTTACTTCATTTTTGCCAACTGACCTGGTTGTACTCCTATGTAATGTATTGATAAGGAGGTAAGACATCCCACCTCTTTATGGGTTTTCTCTTCTTACTAATTTATGTGAAGAAATCGATTTGCTTAATTGAGGTTCCTGTCACTCCCCGAGGCTACCCTCTGGATGCGGACACGGGACCGAGGATCACAAATGACCCTAAGCTAACCCTAAGCTGTCATATCATAAGCATACTAAAAGATTTCTGATCAAAATATACAATGCGGAAGCTAAATCATGAGATAAACTGAAATGATGGGGAATACTCATAAACTATCTGAATATATAAAACTGAGAGTTTAACAACAACCGAAAAGTAAAACTCAAATGCTAAAGCTGATTCTAACTATGTCTGAAATAAAGCCTCTAACTAATTAGAGATGCTAGGACATGCCCCAGCTAAATCTAGCAAAAACAGAAACTAAAGACTGAAAATTGAAAGATAATCATGTCAATCCTCCTCGAAGAATGAGGACTCACCACTAATGCTGCTGAACTGAAGATCGGGAACCGATCTATGCATGATCTGGAAGCTGAGAACCTGGACCTACATCACGAGAAGATGTAGCGCAGAGTATGCATCAGTACTTGAAAGGTACTGAGCATGTAGGATAGAGTAAAACTAAAAAATAATATAACTGAACAAAGAATTTAACTGAGCAATGATATGATATAAGCATGGTATTATACTGAGAATACTGAACATGAACTAACTGAATGCAATGACCAAGTTTATAACATGCTGAAACTGAAATCTGAACTGTGAATGATAACATGGTCAATGCAATAGAATCTGACTGTAAGGGAGACACTAATAACCGACATAAAACCACATGAACTAAATGTGGAGTCCGATCTATACGCCCCATCGAGAGGACCCAATATACCCTGTCAGAGGTAAAGAGGCATGACTGGCGTGATCACTAAAATGATGCCCACAGAGGGGATTTACAACCTACAGAGGCGCGTAGTTCTAGGACTATTCGGGTACGCTGAACCCTAGTCCAACTCGGTATTAAGTCTACTCCCAACTGATTATGTAAATAACACATTATGACTGAATTTCTGTAATACTGGATAGCACAAAATACTGACATGCAAAATCTGAGAATGCAACATTAATGTACTGATAATGAAACATTCGTAACTGGGGCATGTATATCTGAATATAACTGACCTAGCATGTGTAATTCATGAACTAAATGAATCTACACAATAGGGTTCTGAATTTCATGCAAGAACTGAAGCAACAACATTATAATCTGATTTGGATCATCTTACAGCTAAAACCCAATAATTTCTAACATTCAAGAAACCCTAAGTCTAGATAATATCAAGGGAATCAAGATTCTGACAGAATTCTAGCGACCTAATGGGTGAAAGGAACCCACTAGTGAAATCCCACATACCTGGTGACGAATTCCACGGAGAAATCTTTCTATTTCAGGGCTGGAACTGATGAAACCTTGCTGCATTCTTAGACTAGGGTTGGTCGACTCTTTCTCCTCTTTTGCTCTTAGTTTTCTAAATTTTGGAGAATGAATTGACTAGGGTAGGTTCTAATTAAGTTACTAGGCTTAAACTGACCAAAACTATGTAGTTTAGGGGTCCAACGCATAGGGAAAAGACCAAACGACCTCTGACTTTAAAGCTGTCAGAGGCCACCGATGAAACTGACCGATGGTCCGTGCTGGTCAACCGTCGATGGGGTTCTGGGAGTCGGACTTGAAGGCCATGATCCACGAACCTGGACCACGGCCCGTGGTCTGACCTACGGCCCGTAGGTCCTAGCCGTGGGTCATGCCTTGCTAAATTTTATGGAGTTTTGGGCTAGAAATCTGAGGGTTCGAGCTAAGGCCCTGGACCACGGACTGTGGTCTGACCTACGATCCGTAGGTCTGGACTTCGAATAATTTTTCTGGGCTTTTCTGGGAGGGGCTCCAGGTGGTGAACCATGGACCACCGGGATGGACCGTGGGTCACACTACGGTCCGTGGGTGGTGCCCGTTGGTGGCACATGTAGCTTGTCAAATATGGAATCTGGTCTGTCTGGGATACGTGGTGTTACATTATCTCCCCCTTGGGAACAATCGTCCTTGAATGAAGACTAAACTAGCTGAAAATGGAGGGAAAGAGCTGCAAACCCTACCACAAATTTCTGGAAACTGATTTCTAACTGAACTGAGTTCCAAGAACATGCAAATATGCTGAAAATCTAAGTACAAACTGAAGGAACATGATACTAAGACTGAATCTGTACATAAATGACTGAAAAACTGGAGAGGAACTATTACCTCAAGCTGGAATGGAATCGGAAGGAAAGAGATGAGGATACTTGGCCTTCATGGCTTCTTCTGCTTCCCAAGTAGCTCCCTCTACTGGCTGACTTCTCCACAAAACCTTAACTGAAACGACTTCTTTGTTTCTCAACCTTCTAACCTGACAATCAAGAATCTCAACTGGCACATCCTCATAACTGAGACTATCTTTCACAGCCACACTCTCTAAAGGTACTATGGATGCTGGATCACCCACATACTTTTTCAATAGCGAAACGTGAAAGACCGGATGCACTGCTGCTTGTTCTGCTGGCAACTCTAACTTGTAAGCCACTTTACCAACCCTTTTCAAGATCTTGTGAGGGCCTACATATTTGGGACTGAGCTTCCCTTTCTTGGCAAATCTCATCACCCCCTTCATAGGTGACACTTTCAGGAAAACCCAATGATCAATTTGGAACTCTAATTCCCTTCTCCTTACATTTGCATAGGACTTTTGGTGACTCTGGGCTTTCTTAAGTCTATCTCTACTGAGTTGCACTTTCTCCATAGCATCATGAACTGAATCTGGCCCTATCAAGGCTGCTTCACCCACTTCAAACTAACCAACTGGAGATCTACATCTACGCCCATCCAATGCCTCGTAAGGGTCCATCTAAATGCTGTAATGGTAGCTATTATTGTAGGAAAACTCTATAAGAGGAAGGTGATCATCCCAACTACCCTTGAAATCGATCACACAAGCTCTCAACATGTCCTCTAAGGGTTAAATGGTACGCTCTGCCTGCCCATCCGTCTGTGGATGAAATGATGTGCTAAGATTAACCTAAGTATCGAGACCTTTCTGAAATGACTTCCAGAAATGAGAGGTAAATTGAGGACCTCTATTTGAGATGATAGACAATGGAATCCCATGCAACCTGACTATCTCATTAATTTAAAGCTTGGCGTATTCCTTCGCCGAGTCTGTAGTCTTAACAGCCAAAAAGCGTGCAGACTTAGTAACTCTGTCTACTATCACCCAAATGGAGTTATGCTGTCTGCGAGTACGAGGTAAACCTGTAATGAAGTCCATGTTGATCACTTCCTACTTCCAAGTAGGAATGTTGATCTCTTGAGTCATACCCCCTAGTTTCTGTTGTTCTACCTTCACTTTCTTACAATTGGGGCACTTAGCCACAAAATCTGCTATATCCCTCTTCATTCCATTCCACCAAAAGACTTTCCACAGATAGGTACATCTTAGTGGCACCTGGATGAATAGAACACCTGGAATTATAGGCTTCTGCAAGAATCTGCTATCTCAACTCACCCACCTTAGGAACACATAATTGACCCTGATAGCGAAGCACAACATCTCCCCCTTGGGAGAATACCTCAACTCTCTGTTGATGAACTACACCCTTTAGTTGAAGCAATATCGGATCACTTTCTTGCTTTTCCTTAACCTCCGCTACCAATGAAGATTCTGACCCATTCTAAACTGTTACACCATCATCTGATTTGCTCATAAGGCGAACTCCCAAGCGAGCAAGCCTGTGAACATCCTTTGCTAGTTATTTTCTTTCTTCCTCAACATGTGCTACACTACCCATAGATAGTCTGCTAAGCCAATCTGCTACTGCATTGGCCTTACCAGGATGGTAAAGCAAATTCATATCATAGTCCTTGAGGAATTCAAGCCATCTCCTCTTGCGAAGATTCAACTCTTTCTAGGTGAACAAATACTGAAGGCTTTTATGGTTTGTGAACACATCTACGTGAACACCATATAAGTAGTGTCTCCAAATCTTAAGTGCAAACACCACTGCTGCAAGCTTGAGGTCACGAGTCGTATAATTCTTCTCATGCACCTTAAGCTGTCTAGAAGCATAAGCTATAACCTTACCTCGCTGCATCAACACATAACCTAGGCTGACTCTGGATGCATCACAATAGATAACATAACCGTTTGAACCCTGTGGTAGAGTCAAAACTAGAGTTGTAGTCAACCTAGTATTCAGTTCTGCGAAGCTTTTCTCACAATCATTTAACCACTGAAACTTAACCTTTTTCTGAGTCAACTTAGTCAATGGAGAAGCTATGGATGAAAATCCTTCCACGAACCTTCTGTAATAACCTGCTAGACCCAAGAAACTTCTGATATCTGTAGGAGAGGTAGGTCTGGGCCATTTTTTTACTTCTTCTATTTTTTGAGAATCCACTAGGATCCCTTGGCTGGATACTATATGCCCAAGGAAAGCAACGGATTGCAACCAAAATTTGCACTTGCTAAACTTAGCAAATAACTGGCGATCTTTGAGATTTTGTTGAATAACTCTCAAATGAGTCGCATGTTCTTCCTCATTCCTAGATTAAATGAGGATATCATCAATAAAGACGATAACGAACAATTCTAAACACTACTTGAATACCCTATTCATTAAATCCAGGAAAGTTGCAGGAGCATTGGTTAATCCAAATGACATAACTATAAATTCATAATGACCATACCGAGTTCTGAAGGCTGTTTTCGGAATGTCACTATCTCTGACTCTGAGCTAATGATAATCGGATCTGAGGTCTATCTTCAAAAAATGACTAGTACCCTGAAGTTTGTCAAACAAGTCATCAATCCTAGGGATGGGATACTTATTCTTGATTGTGACTTTGTTCAACTGCCGATAGTCGATACACATCCTGAGATAACCATCTTTCTTTTTCACAAACAACACTGGTGCACCCCATGGCAAAATACTAGGTCTGATGAAGCCCTTATCTAGAAGGTCTTTCAACTGCTCTTTCAATTCCTTAAGCTCAGCTGGAGCCATTCTATAAGGACGAATAGAAATAGGCTGGGTATCTGGAAGAAGATCAATTCCAAAGTCGATTTCCCTTTCGGGAGGAACTCCGGGAAGGTCTTCTGGAAACACTTCTGGGAACTCATTAACTACTGAAACTGACTCAAGAGTTGGAGTTTTGGAGATTGAATCCTTAACCCGAACTAGATGATAGATATACCCTTTGGAAATCATCTTTCTGGCCTTAAGGTAAGAAATGAATCGACCCATAGGCGCTAAGCTACTACCCTTCCATTCTAAGATTGGTTCGTCTGGAAACTAGAAACGAACAATCCTAGTCCTACAATCGACTGAGGCATAACATGAATGTAACTAATCCATGCCTAGAATGATATCAAAGTCTACCATTTCTAACTCTACAAAATCTGCTGAGGTGACTTTCTTAGAGACTGTGACAGGGCAATTTTTGTATACCTGTCTAGCTATAACTGGGTCACCGAATTGAGTAGACACTGAGAAGGGTTCTGAAAGATTTTATGGACATGCACTAATACCACAAGATTCCTTCCACTGTAAGTACCAAATGTAGGCCACTCCCGTCAACTAATAGGTGGCAAAATCTGCACAATCGACTTGAGTGACGTCCATAATGTTTGTTACCTTTTAGATGTCGTCGAGAAACTCATGTGGATCTTATTCTGAATTAGACCCATGAAACTCTGTAAGGTTTATCCGAGTAAAGTCTTGGATTCTTATTGTAGCAGTGCTAATCTGTGGCAGAGCTGGGACTACAGCCTACTGATTGACCTAGATAGTCATGGGCTGAGCAAGTACTTGGTAAGCAGCCTTGAACCTGGCATGCATGACTTGCTCCTTCAATGGGTCTACCGGAGCTGCTGGCAGATTCCTTGCGTTAGCTCTTCTAGGAGGCATTTTCCAAAATGTGAAGAGAAGGAGTTAGAAGTAGATTGAATAGAGTTCATACTCACGCACGATAAGAATAGAAAGAAAGTGAAGTTTTTTCTAAAACACTTCGTAGCCTCCCTCTCATTAGATGTGGTGGACTTCACACCAATGAAACAGACTCTACTTAGTGCGGCTTTTCAGACATCCTAGGACTCTTGAACCTAATGCTCTGATACCAAGTTTGTCACTCCCTGAGGCTACCCCCTGGATGCGGACACAGGACCTAGGATCACGAGTGACCCCAAGCTAACCCTGAGTTGGCATATCATAAGCATACTAAAATATTTTTGATCAAAATATACTATGCGGAAGCTAAATCATGAGATAAACTGAAATGATGGGGAATACCCATAAACTATCTGAATTTATAAAACTGAGAGTTTAACAACAACTGAAAAGTCAAACTCAAATGCTAAGGCTGATTCTAACTATGTCTGAAATAAAGCCTCTAACTGACTAGAGATGCTGGGATATGCCACGCTAAATCTAGCAAAAACTGAAACTAAAGACTGAAAATAGAAAGATAATCATGTCAATCATCCTCGAAGAATGAGGACTCACCACTGATGTTGCTGAATTGAAGATCGGGAACCGATCTATGCGTGATCGGGAAGCGGAGAACCTGGACCTACATCACGAGAAGATGTAGCGCAGAATATGCGTCAGTACTTGAAATGTAGTGAGCATGCAGGATACAGTAAAACTGAATAATAACATAACTGAAAAAGTATTTAACTGAGCAATGATATGATATAAGCATGGTACTACACTGAGAATACTGAACATGAACTAACTGAATGCAATGATCAAGTTTATAACATGCTGAAACTGAAATCTGCACTGTGACTGATAACATGGTCAATGCAACCGACATAAAACCACATGAGCTAAATGTGGAGTACGATGTATAGGCCCCATCAAGAGGACCCAATATACCCTGCCAGAGGTATAGAGGCATGACTGACGTGATCACTAAAATGATTCCCACAAAGGAGACTTATATCCTACGGGGCACGTAGTTCTGGGACTATTCGGGTACGCTAAACCATAGTCCAACTCGGTATTAAGTATACTCCCAACTGATTATGTAAATAACACATTATGATTGAATTTTTGTAATACTGGATAGCTCAAAATACTGACATGCAAAATCTGAGAATGCACCATTAATGTACTGATAATGAAACATTTGTAACTGGGCATGTGTATTTGAATATAACTGACCTAGCATGTGTAATTCATGAACTAAACGAATCTACACAACTAGGGTTCTGAATTTCATGCAGGAACTAAAGCAACAACATAATAATCTGATTTGGATCATTCTAGCAGCTAAAACCCAACAATTTCTAACATTCAAGAAACCCTAAGTCTAGATAATATCAAGGGAATCAAGATTCTAACTTAATGCTAGGGACCTAATGGGAGAAAGCAACCCACTAGTGAAATCCCACATACCTGGTGATGAATTCCACAGAGAAATCTTTCAATTTCAGGGCTGGAACTGATGAAACCTTATTGCGTTCTTGGATGAGGGCTGGTCGACACTTTCTCCTCTTTTGCTCTGAGTTTTCTAAATTTTGGAGAATGAATTGACTAGGGTAGGTTCTAATTAAGTTACTAGGCTTAAATTGACAAAAACAACGTAGTTTAGGGGTTAAACAACGTAGTTTAGGGGTTAAACGATGTAGTTTAGGGGTCCAACGCATAGGGAAAAGACCAAACGACCCCTGACTTAAAAGTTGTTGGGGGCCACCGACGGAACTGTTCGATGCTCCGTGGACTGACCCACGGTCCGTGCTGGTCAACCGTCGACGGGGTTCTGGGAGTCAGACCTAAAGGCCATGATCCACGGACCTGGACCACGGCCCGTAGTCTGACCTACGGCCCGTAGGTCCTGGCCATGGTTCATGTCTTGCTAAATTTTCAAGAGTTCTGGGCTAGAAATCTAGGGTCCGACCTATGGCCCTAGACTACAGACCGCGGTCTGAGCTACGCTCTGTAGGTCTTTGCGTACGTCTGGACTTCGAATAATTTTTCTGGCCTTTTCTGGGAGGGGCTCTAGGTGGTGAACCACGGACCACCAAGACGGACCGTGGGTCACCCTACAGTCCGTGGGTGGAGCCCGTCGGTGGCATATGTAGCTTCTCAAATCTGGAATCTGGTCTGTCTTGGATAGGGGGTGTTAGAGTTCCCAAGCACCAAATTAACAACGTAACAAGCTTAACAATTTTTAATGATCTTTTAGTTCTCATCTCTATTCTTATTTTGTGGTAGAACAGTCATAATATCTATCTAGATAGTCCAACTTATGTTGATCTTTCAAGTGCACTATTTTTATGTAGCATGAAGCAATGTTCTCCGTATTACAGGGTTTAGACTTGGAAGGGTTATTTTAGGTGCAAGTAGGGTTCGAAGGAGGTGGAGAAGGTGCTTTAAACGGTAGTTGTACTTTTAGTGAATTTTGGTGGTGGAAGATACATTTCCAACATCAAATAATTTGGGGATATCCATTTATATTAAAGAAATTGAGTATTTTTCTTTGCACCAAAGGGCCTAGTGGTATTGAAGTTTATTGAGAACATAAGGGTTCATGTTCAAATCCCAATAAAGGAAAAAAAACTAGGTGATTCCATCAGTCCAAGACTGATGAACAAAATTACCTGGTACATTTGTTGGTGGGGAGGTAACAAGTGCTTCATGAATTAGTCGAGGTGCACGTAAACTGTCTTGAACACCACAGTTATAAAAGTAGTATTTTCCTTTCTTGTTTCTCAGTGTTGGGGTAGCAGAAATTAGTAGTACAAAATGATGAATCTTGTTTTGTCAGGGGATATTCTGAGGCCATTAGAATAATTAATATCCTCTTGATCCCTTGATTTATCTTTCCAAACCTACATTTTGGCATGTGATGAAAAACTCAGATTCTGTTGACTTCAAACATGCTCCGTTCTTGCCCAATAAAATAGAAGGGTGGTGAAGATGGAGATGAGGAAAGAGGATAGTTTGAATATGAGTTGACATCCTCTAAGAGAAAATCTTAATCTGATGTAATTATAGTATACTCTTGTGACCTGTCTGAGTTTTAGGCCGAAATCATCCCTCAACAACACCCAAAACTCCTTTTATTATCGCGGTAAAAAAATCCTTCAATTATCATAAAAGCAGCAAGATTCATCCTTCTGTTAGTTTCTATCGGTAAACTAATAGATTAAATCTACTTTTGTACCTTCTCGTCCATCTCTTAGTTGAGATTTGGTAATTCTAGTTATATTGGCCAAATTTATGGTGCATATATTAGCACTTGTTCTTTTAAAATTTATATGCCCTCATGACATTAATACTCCCCTTTCATGTAAGTGAAGTTTGGATTCATGATGCATGAACATGTGGTGTCTCTGAATTCTTTTACTTGTTAGGATATATACTTTTTCTCCTTAATTCATATTATTATTTAAAAAACATCAGTTTTACAAATAAAAAAAATGTTAACTATAAATTATGATTTCTAACACTTCTAGTGTCTCAGTTCATGTGTCACTTTTCACTTCTCAAGAGTCAATTTAACTAATCTTTGAAACTAAATTGGATTAGATCAAATAAAATAGACTAAGCTTCATGCTCGAAGTTCTTTCACTTTTCTGGAAATGAAGGGAAAACTATATATTTTTCTACTTATCTGATTAGAAATCATATAGAGCTATGAAATATTTTCTTGGAATAATATTGGTTGTCATCGTTAATTCAAAGAGGAACATACTTCTGCTATTGTGAAGTTGAGGGTGAAAACCTCCTTCGTAGTCCATCCACTTTAAATAAGATTTATCTATCAATCAGCTAAGAGAAGGATGAGAGCAAACAGAATGGAGGGTATGTAGGCTTAATAGTTAGTTTATGAATCTTATCATTATTTGAATAATAGAGAGTGTTTTTTTGTTCACTATGATAGAACAACGGTGTAGTTCAAGTCTCAGGTATAATTGAAGGATGTTTTTGACCAAAAACTCTTACCTGTCTCCTTATCCTTGCTATTTCTACAAATGTAGGTACTTTATTCTGACTGCAAGTGATATGCAGGAATAGTACCAGATCCTAGAGTCTTTCTATTTTGAGAGAAACTAAGATCATGTGTTGGAGCTCTATATACTTCCTTGTTTGAAAATCATAGTCAAGTATGTTGACTAATTCTTCAAAATAGTTCTGTTGCACAAAATCAGTTTGTGAATCTATTTTTTAGGATTAGTGGGTTTAAGTTTTTACCTAGTCAATCCATTATCTTCTTATTTTAGTGGGTCGTGTTTACCGATTTCCCATGTTTTTTCATTATTAGTTAGTTTCTTTATTTTAGCTTACACAGTTAACTGTCAGCCTATAAATGTCGGTAAGTGTTCTTGTTTCAGTAATAGAAAAAGATTGAGCAGTACAAAAAAATTGTCTCTGAAAGCTATTTTATTTGTCTTTTATCTCTTGATCCAACAGTTTTATATCAGAGAAATTAGAAAACAAAAGAAGTGAACCACAACGGAGTCCTTCTTCTTCTTCTTTTCTATTTCAAGGTGCATTCCTCTGGGAACCAAAGTAATGTTAGAGAGTGAACCCCATCAAATTTTATCCAAAAAAACTAATCAGAGATAGAAAATGGCAGTAAACTCTAATTCTAACTCTCAACATCTTTCAATCTTCAAAGGGGTGAAGTACCATTTTCAGAGCCTTAAGATGAAGAATCTTTTTAAGTCTCAAGATATACAGGACTTGGTGGAGAATGGATTTCCAGACCCCGATGAAGGCCATGCACAACAACTGCGGGAAAATCGCAAGAACGATTCCAAGGCATTGTTCCTGATTTAAAAAGCCCTTGATGATAATATCTTCCCCAGAATTTTAGTAGCAGTGACTTCCCATGAAGCTTGGGAAAATTTGCAACAGGAGTATATGGAAGATAAGAAGGTAATTATAGTTAAATTACAAACTTTGCGTCGCAATATTGAAACTCTAAGCATGTGAACTAGTTAACCAGTGCAAGCTTATATGTCTAGAGTCTCTACAATTTTTAATCTCATGAAGTCTTATGGAGAGAAAATTAATGATGAAACTGTTGTATCAAAGGTTTTGAGGTTTCTAACCACTAATTTGAGCATGTGGTTGTTTCTATCGAAGAATCAAAAGATTTATCTGATTATACATTTGATGAATTAATGGGTTCTTTGTTATCTCATGAAGATAGGCTAAAAAAGTCTTATGAGAAGGTTGAAGAGAAGGCATTCCAGGTGAAAGAGGACTCATCTTTCTCCAAGGAAAAATCCTCAATTTTTTTCTGGTAGATGTAGAGGAAGAGGTGTATTTCATGACCGAGGTCAAGGCCATGGTAGAGGCAGAGGACAATTTAGTGAGTCACGTCAGCACAAGAGTGACTTGCAATGCCTGTATTGTAAGAAGTCCGGCCACACTTAAGCATATTGTTGGACCAAGCAAAGAGATAAGCAATAACATGCCAATTTCTCTGAGAAAGTTGAGGATGAAAGTAAGTTGTTCATGGACCATTCTCCAATTACTGACAATTCTGATGGTGTTAGGATTATTGATAGTAGATTCTCGAATCATATATGTGGTACAAAGTCTCTATTTAGAGATCTTGATGAGTCGAAAAAAGTGAAGTTCGACTCAGTGATGACAAACAAGTACGAGTAGAAGGCAGAGGTACCATAGACATCAAAACAATGCAGGGTAAATCTAAACTTATATGTGATATAACTTGAACATTAATGGGTTGAAACTGTTAACTAGAAAGAACATGGTAGTTGCTTTACCAAAAGTGGGTGAGCTTGAGTTATGTGAATGGTGCATATTCGGAAAACAAAGTAGAAAATCTTTCCCCGTAGAAAAATCTTGGAGAGCTAGTAGTTGTCTTGAGCTTGTACATGGTGACTTGTCTGGATCAATGAAGACTGATTCACTTGGTGGAAGTCGATATTTTGTTTTGTTTACCGATGAATATAGCTGTATGAGTTGGACTTACTTTCTGAAGTTCAAATCTAAAGCGTTTGAGAATTTTAGGAAATTCAAGGCACTTGTGGAGAAGCAAATATGATTCAAGACAAAAGCTCTTCGCACAGATCGTGGTGGTGAATTTTTATCTAATGATTTTAATTTATTTTGAGATGAGAATGGAATTCGTAGGGAGCTTACCACACTATACTCGCCATAACAAAATGGAGTCGCCGATCGAAAAAATCGCACAGTGGTTGAGATGGCTAGAAGCTTACTTAATGCAAGGGGACTTCCAATTCAATTTTGGGGAGAAGCAGTGGTTGCAACTGTGTCACTCTTGAATATCTCTCCAACAAAAGTTGTTTTAGATCGAACTCCATATGAAACATGGACAGGTCGAACACCATGTGTAAGCCACTTGAAAGTCTTTTGTGGTATAGCTTATGCTTTTGTTAGTATACGTTGTAAACTAGATGAAAAATCAGAGAAATGCATTTTCATTGGTTATAGTCCTCAATCCAAAGCATATAGACTATATAATCCAACTTGTGGCAAAGTGATTATCAACAGGAATATTGTTTTTAATGAAGAAGCAGCCAGGGAATGGAATGACTAAAAAGAAGATTCAGTATTCTATATTCCTGTTCAATCAGAAGGAGAGCATACTACGATTCTTGAATCAATAGATTCCTCTCCTTCTAGCAGTAATACTAATCTTTCTCCTCTTAGCAGTTGTAGCAACAGTTCTATTCTAGCAAGCTCTCATTCCCCTTCTTCAACTCCATCCAGCGAAATGCCACCAACTAAGTTTTGATCATTGAAAGATGTTTATGTATCTTCTTGTTTTTCCTTGTTAGCTGCTGAACCGACATGTTATGAAGAAGCTGCAAAGCAACCTGAGTGGCACAATGCAATGATTGAAGAGATTCAGGCCATTGAGAAAAACCAAACCTAGGAGTTGGTTGATTTTCCTGAAGGGAAGAATGTTATCAGACTAAAATGGTTTTTCAAAATGAAGTACAATGCTGATGGAAGTATCAAAAGGCATAAAGCTCAACTAGTTGCAAAAGGATATTCTCAGAAACAAGGGATCGACTTTGAAGAGACATTCTCACCAGTAGCTCGCTTTGAAACAGTTAGAACTACTCTAGCCTTGGCTGCTCAACTTGGTTGGCTTGTGTACCAAATTGATTTTAAGTCTGCCTTATTAAATGGCGACTTACATGAAAAAGTATATGTCTCCCAGCCTGAAAGCTTCATTTCTAGTGAAGGGAAGAGCAAAGTGTAAAAATTGAAGAAGCCATTGTACGGTCTAAAGCAAGCTCCACAGGCATGGTACAGTAAAATTGATTCCTGTTTTCATGAGAAACAATTCATAAGAAATGAGAATGAACCTACACTTTATGTAAAGAAGCGATGTAATGGTGATTTTTTGGTTGTCTGTCTTTATGTTGATGATATTATATATATGGGCTCTTGTGAATAATTTGTTACTGAATTAAGAGTTACATGATTAGTAAATTTGAGATGGCCAACTTGGGTATGCTGCATTATTTTCTTGGGCTTGAGGTGAGACAATGTTTGGATGGAATTTTTATTTCATAAAGAAAGTATGCTACTGAACTTTTACAGAAATTCAACATGCTGAATTGCAATCCATCTCCCACACCCATGAATATGAATGAGAAATTGGTACTTAATGATGGTACAGAGGAAACAAATGCTTCTTACTTTAGAAGCTTGGTTGGTGGTCTAAAATACTTATCACACACAAGGCCCGACATAGCATTCTCTGTCAGTTTGATTTCAAGATTCATGCATAGTCCTTCGAAGCAAGACCTATGTGCAGCCAAAAGGATCTTGTGATATGTTACTGGCACAACAAGTTAAAAAGCTCACTTGAAATTGCCTCTATTGAGTTCTCCAAGCTCCAAAAAGAAAATAGAGAAGAAACCCCGAAATTTTGGTTTAAACACTGTCAAGGGTCCTCCGCGAACGCAGACCCCTACTTGCGAAAGAGGGGTTTAATGAGCCGGCCCTCCGAGAACGCGGGCAAGTCTCCCGCGAACGCGGAGAGCAACGCATTAACCTCCCGCGAACGCGGTCGAGACTACGTGATTCAGGGTTGTCACCCCTCCCCTCCGCGAAAGGGGCCACAAGCTCCTCAAATAGGGAGTGTTGCACCAGAACATAGAAAACCAGCAAACTCAAAAATATCGAAAGGACCCTCAGGATTCATTCAGAACCTCGTACACATAGACTGCATACGCAAATCAATTATACTCGACGTTCCAGACTCAATGGAACCGTCAAAACATGAATTTGAGGTCTTTTCGACCTGACATCCCTGAAAATCACAAGAATCTAACTCACACCGAAAAAGGCTAAAACAAGCTCGGGACCTCTCAAAAATCAACCAAAACCTCACCAAGGCCTCAAATCATCCCCCCAATCCAACGAAACTCTCAGAATCTCGACTCGAATTTCCGAACCTCGAATGTTGACCTAAGTCAACCCAAAGGCTAAAATTCTACTATTTCACAACTTAAGACCTCAGATCCTCAAAAAGTCTCAGAAACTGAAACTGATAATTCTCACCCATCAGATTTCACATTTCGAGACTAATGGAATCGACCGAATTCTATTCCGACACTCAAAACTCCAAAAGACACCGAAGACTATTTTCTTAACAACATAGCCTTTCAAACTCAAAACTTTCCAAATTCTCAACTCTTAACTTAAAGTTCAAAACCCACTTTACAAAACTCAAACATAGGAGACTCGGGGTCAATATCGGGAGGGCAAAATGATAAATTCACAACACTTTCCAAAATTAACTGATCGGGTCATTACATGTACACTCTACCCTCTCAAAATCACACTTAGTTGGACTTCCAAAAAAGATTTTAAACAAAATTTCTACAATACATTTTAAATAAAAAGGTAAAAGCCTAAAAATCAATTAAAACATTCTATCAATTTTTTTCATGATCCAATATACAGTATATATAAAATTCTCTACTTTATATTTGAAATAGTATGTATAGAGTTTACTGTATATTAGTACGTACAATATTCATTTATTTTAAATACATTATGTTAGTGTACATACAATGTATGTCACATATTTTAAACTGAAATTGGTATATATTATCATATTCAATCAAAAAAATTTAATACGCAAATAAAAGAGAGATATTTTGATAGAATAGGAGTTTAAATTAGAAAGATTAAAATAATGGGATGAGAGGGAGGAAAAACTAATAAGAGATTTAAGAAAGTGGAATGAACGGAGGAAAAAATGTAGTGGAGATATGCATATATGGAATAAACTCATTTAGACGTGATGATCATAGGAATTTTAAATTTCATTAACTAGACCAAAACTAATTTACAATATAACTGCTATAATTTTGGGACTGATATTGAATTTACGCCAAATTGAGATAAATACTCGTCAAATTTAAATTTTGGATCCACAACTAGTGATGATTATGATTTTTTTTCAAAATTGTTATAAGGAAATCACAATTGCGACTATCATTTCTTTCATAGTTGTTAATATGAAAGTTGTAATTGCGATTATGACTATTTCCCTAATTATTACTTGTGACTGTGAAAATCGTAAATATGACTGATTTTTAAAATATTTGTGATTGTGAAAGTTGTAGTTACAACTAAGACTTTTTCATAATTGTAATTATGAAAATTGTAATTATGATAATGACTTTTTGTTTTTCTTTTTCATATTTCTGATTACATCATTATAGTTGTAGTTGTGTTTATAGTTGTGTCTGTAGTTGAGGCCTATCCCTTTTTAATAAATTGCAGGTTTTATATTTATTTATTTCTAAAGTAAATTACTTTCATAAGGAAATAAAGAGCAAGATCTTTATAGGAAAGAGAACTACTATTAACCATGTGATTAATGGTGGGAGTTGGATAATTTAAGGGTATAATTTAAATCTATCTTGATATTTTTTTTGGTTTTTTCTTGTAATATAATTTGTAGTCAATTTTTTTTTTACAAAAGTGATTTATTTTCAAAAAGAAAAGGGTGAGGGCATTGAAAAATTAAATTAATCATTTTTTTTCATACATTGCAGTAAGCAAATTCAAGCAGTAAGATTTTATTTTAAAATAACATTATCAACTTCTAGCAATACGTTTATTGTTTTAACTTATTATTATATATTTAAAATTTGGCATTGGTAACTATATATATATACATACATACTATCTTTCAATTATATATAAGAAGTCAAATTCATTAACTAGAAAATATAAATAACTTTACGCAAAACAAAAATAAAAAAGAGAAATGAATTTGAATACAATCTAAGAAGAAGATCCTTAGATATTTTACCAAAGATTCAATAGCTATATTGTGAATAGTAAAAGAATTGTTTGAGAAATAATTGTATCAAGAACAAGGACAATTACTAACTTTTAGCTCAAAAAGCAAAAAAACAAAAACTTCAAAACAAATGAGAAATTTCTATTCTTTTTCAAAAAAAAGAAAGAAGTAACGCCTCTTATAAAGTTTAGGTTTAGGCCACAAGTGTCGTTTCGTATGATCTTCACGTGATTATTATGTGTCAATTACATTTGAATCTATTTATACGATGACATTTATAATAGGCCATAAATGCTTTTATCATTATATTTTGCTACACGACTCAGGAGGAGGAGGATTTTTTCATTTAATTTTGCACGCATGGAGGCAGAGGGAGGAAGAGACACGGGAAATAGCAGTGGAGTCTTAATAGGCAGGTCAGGGAGGGGGTAGGGGAAGGGAAGGCGGCAAATTTCACTAGTTTTACAAAATAGTGTTGTTGACTCCCTAATTAGAGACTCCATAACATATATATCATTGCCTTAAACACATCAGATCTCAATCTCAAAAAACTCTTTCTGCTCCCAACTTCCAATGTCGTATCAGTTACACCATAACACAACATCTAACAGAAGTTCGATGATTATGCCGCCGACGTGAGGGTGCAAAAAGACGAAACCATCTTTCTTTATATATCAACTTTACTCAATTCTTTGTGTGTATGTTTTACGGTGGAGAAACCCTAGTCCTTCAAGCTAATTCCATCGACTAGTTGCCTCATGTTATCAGAGAATCCAATGAATCACTGAAATCCAATAAATCTAATTGACCTTCAGAAGATCATTTATGGAGCATCGATTACTCTATGGTGGGAAAAAAATTCATTTTCCCCAAATGATATCAGAGCGTGATATCCAAAATGGTGACACCTTGCAACTTTTGGGAAAATGTGAAGTACACACCATCCTCACACGTTGAGGCTGGTAAATGAATTAAACTCATTTATTGATGACCTATGCAACTGTATCTCCTAGTATTTATTTACACTTCTATTTCCATGCCTCTGGCAAAGACTTATATATTTCCTTTTATATTAGAAAGCAAGTTGCTCACGGATGCATTTGTCAATTTATAGATCCCCAACCCCATAAGTGTATATAAGGAGTTTTCTTGTAACAACCTGATCCATCGTTATTCAAAAGACATCTCGTGCGGAGTCTCGAGAATTCTTGTAATACGAAGTGCCAATTTATAATTGGGATGACATGAAAAAAATCTAAGAATTTGAAAATTAGACTATGACTGATGTAATCCTTTCATAGTGGGAACTTTCCCGCTATGGCGGCGTGATAGCCTCTATAGAGGGGTTAGCGGGGAAGAAACTCAGAAATGCAATTTTTTTAATTGTTCTCCTTCTCTTTAGTGGTAAAATAGACAACGGTTACACCAAAAATCCTCCAAAAAATGCTCTAAGCTTGAGGACAGGGGAGGGAGGGATTCTAGCGTAAGGTGGGTCATACCCACAAATTTTCGATCTACGACCTTGAGGATTTTCCCCTACGGAGCCAGAAACTCGTGTTTAGAGTTCTTCAGCGATTGCTTGGCATCCATATAGGCTAGGTTTTAACTGAGTAGTTAGATCTATCTTCACTAACTTTATACCTTGTAAATTGTCGGAGATTACATGTCTAGGCCTTCGATCATGGAGTTTGAATGACTTAGTATGAAGTTAGTTATGGTTTAAGATGATAATGATTTTTATTAATTAATGTTAACCTTGTGATGATTTTCGGTGGGATGTTGAGGGAAAGTGAGTGGTGTGTAATCAGGTTCCAAGCGGAAAACTGTCGGGAAAGAGTGTCCGGGTGTAAGTGATGGTTGTTGTTTTCCAAGTTTATTTATGTATGCATGATAACTATATCTAGAGTGAAACTTGTATAATTCGTATTGGGGGAATTACAGGGGCTTAATGTGAAGTGATGAATTATTGACTATCTCATGAGATGAAAGTGTTTTATTTACTTGTTTTTAGAAGTGTCTTTGTATTTCATTGTGATTGTAGTTGTGTGTCTGAGACAAATAGTTGTCTCGAGTACCACTCTTGGTACAGGAGATTCCCATGGTTGGTTCGGGTACCGTGCCTGGTATGTAGTAACAGTTAGCTCGGGTATGTACCACGCTATATGGTTGGCTCGGATACCACACGGGAATAAAGTACTAATGGTTGTCTTGGATAACACACCTTGTACATTTTTTATTAACCTTTTGTATGTGGTTTCATGAGAGAATAAGTTTTACTTCTTCGTAATGTGATTGTTACATGTTATTCCAAGAGTGGCCATGATTTTTGTTTAAATTCTAGGATGGTTCCTATTTAGACCGGGATTGCATGTTAAACATTGAGGATGATGGCTTAGAGATTCTTTGTGGTATGGGTTACTTGAAAGATGTGATGAATCATCTATTTCTTGTTGTAGCGTCATTGATCATGTTATTTGTGAATGTTAAGTCTGTGTGGTGACTGTGAGTTTGTCTTATTCATAAAGCTTGTATTGTATTGTCAGCCTGGGTGGACTGGGACATAATCGATAAGAAGGATTGAACTAATGTGGTTTAGTAAGAGTCTTATGGGTGGTTAACTGAATTGATCAAGGGCCAGGGTTTTTGCATGAGATTTGTGTTTAAATACTGGGACAATTCCTCTTTAGATCGGAATTGCATGTTAAACATTGTAGATGATGTCTTAGAGATCCTTGGTGGTATGAGTTACTTGAAAGATGTGATGAATCATGTGGTTGGAGCTATGATGTATCTCTTTCGTAGTATTCTACTCTCTTAGAAGCTCATGTACTTGTTTAGAATAGTTCCTTTGGAGGGTTTAATGTATTCTTACAAAAGTACTTTATTTAAGCAAGTTTGGGAGTCATTCTGTGTTTACGATAAGGTGATTATTTTATATTTTTTCACTTCTACATTGCATATTTTAAATTACGTGTAAGAGTTCTTCTATCTAGGTATTAGAATAGGTGTCCGCACGGCCCGGTGGGTTGGGTCTTGGCAATGCTCCTATATTTTTAGAGTTTTTCTAAACTTGTTAGAGGGGTTGCTGTTGTTCATCATGCTTTGAATATATTTTTTCGTAGTAGTTTAGCGGCAATGATTGAGTGGTATGATGTTAGGAATATGTTAATATTACAGGATATTTTCCATTTGTTCACGAGTTGGAAACAAGTTTAATTCAGTGTGTGATCAGTTCAATTTATAGGGTTATAAGGTTGTGATGTGCATGGGTTTATCAAGTTTATACATCCTGTGAAGTGTACAATATGCCCTCAAGAAGAATTAGGTTGTATGATTAGTTTCCCTTCATTGAAGCAAGGTAAGAGTGAAGCAGGAAAGAAAAGATTTGAGACGCACAATTACAAAAATTGATTGAAGGTATGCATCATGTATTTTGTAACTTGGACAAATTTGAGTTGTTTCTAGTGAAACAGGAAAGGGAGGTGAATTTGATAAAAAATGAAGAGGTGAACCCATTGTACTTTTTTGGTCATTATTTTCTTTGTAACACTCTTTTCACCAGCCCTATAACCGTATATAGGCAGTTTGCTCCTATATCGTTTGAGTTT
The DNA here is from genome assembly GCA_029582245.1 of Solanum etuberosum. Taxonomy (NCBI): domain Eukaryota; kingdom Viridiplantae; phylum Streptophyta; class Magnoliopsida; order Solanales; family Solanaceae; genus Solanum; species Solanum etuberosum. Next base: position 79,221 of record JAJONR010000407.1, read on the forward strand.
TGTAAGATTCTTAGAGGGGTTGTGGATGTTGATGATACTTTGTACATATTTTGTCGGAGTAGTTTAGCAGCAATGATAAAGTGGTAGGTCCATGATATTAAGTGTGTGTTAACATTGCAGGATGTTTTCCCTTTTAGTCGTGAGTTGGTTACAAGGTTATCACATGCTTTAGTATTGAGTGAGCAATCAACTGAGTTTATAAAGTTATCAGATAGCGAGGTGTGTGAGTTCATTAAGTTTATGCATCCGGTAATGTGTGCAATACAGAATCAAGAAGCATTTGGCAGTCCGATCAGTTTCCCTTCCTTGATGCAAGGTGGAGCAGAAAAGTGAAAGTTTTGAGATTGAGGTCGTGCATCATGCTTTTTGTGACTTGCTGGAAAAATTGGAGTTGTGACTAAAGAAACTGGAAAGTCATCCGGGTTTGGTAAACAAAGAAAGAGGTGAGTTGATTGTACACTGTTGGTCCTGGTATCTTTTAATTCTAAAAGAGTTAGAAAGCATTTCAAAGTTGTATAGATAGTACACTAAAATGCTTTTGTCCTTATAATTATTGTAGGTAGAAATAGTACTATCTTTGAAACCGTAACAACATCCTTCGATTTAATTTCTAAATGTCTATCCTTTGAAACTATAATCAAAGACTCCAGAAACATTACCCGCAGCAAAAATAAATTCACCAATTTCTCTTCAAGTTCAAGTTTCTTGTATCCTTTCACCTTTAATAGCTTTAGCTTTGCAAATTCTATTTGGCAATTCTTAAATTTTTCCTTTGCCACAAAGTTCCAATAGCTTCCTGCTTCCATTGCATAATCACCAAACTGCATAATTTTAATTAATTATTAATTACTTCAAAAATAATAAACAATAGATAAAAAAAATTAAAATATTTAAAAGATTCAAATTAATATACTTACATCGATAAAGAGTCTTTCAATATTGTCAAGAATTGTCCCAAAATTGAAAAACTCTTTATCGATGTAAGTATATTAATTTGAACCTTTTAATTTTTATTTTTTTTTTAGCTATTGTTAATTATTTTTTAAGTGATTAATAATTAATTAAAATTATGCAGTTTGGTGATCATGCAATGGAAGCAGGAAGCTATTGGAACATTGTGGCAAAAGAAAAATTTGAGAATTTCCCAATAGAATTTTCAATGCTAAAGCTCTTAAAGGTGAAAGGATACAGGAAACTTGAACTTGAAGAGAAATTGGTGAATTTTTTTTTGCTGCGGGCAAAGTTTCTGAAGTCTTTGATTATAGTTTCAAAGTATAGACATTTAGAAATTAAATCAAAGGATGTTGTCACGGTCTCAAAGATAGTTACTATATCTACCTACTATCATTATAAGGATAAAAGCTCTGTATTTCAAAGTTAGTATACTGAAATGCTTTCTAACTCCTTAAAATTATAATACTGGAACCAACATCGTAGAATAGGCTCACCTTTCTTTGTTTACCAAACCCATTTTGGCTTTCCAGTTTCTTTAGACATAACTCAAATTTTCCAGCAAGTCACAAAAAACACGATGCATTCCTTCAATCTCAAATTTTTCATTTCCTGCTTCACCTTGTATCAAGGAAGAGAAACTGACCGAACTACCAAATGTTTCTTGACGTTGTATTGCACACTTTACCGGATGCATTAACTTGATAAACTCACACACATTGTTATCTGATAACTATATAAACTCAACTGATTGCACACTGAATTCTAAAGTATGTGATAACCTTGTCGCCAACTCAAGAAGAAAAGGGAAAACATCCTACAATCTTAACACACACTTAATATCATGGACATACCACTACATCATTGTACCTAAACTACTCTGGAAAAAATATATACAAAGTATCATCAACACCCGCAGCCCCTCTTAGAAACTTACAAAACTCTAACAATATAGGAACAAACTGCTTATATACGGTTACAGGGTTGGCAAAAAGTGTCTTACATGAATCTGTAAATTGACAATTACATCCATGAGTATATCAGTTGGGTCTTCCAATATCAATAGGTTGATTGTTTCGCTCTTGTATCTTCCCAAAGGAAAAAAGATCTCTGAGAGTTGTTTCCTGAATCCGAAAGAGAGTACTTGGGTTCTCCCAATAACTAAAAAGTGTAGCATGCCTGAATCTAACTGGGGTTCGCGTTGGTGGAGGAACTGGATCGGAAAAAAGAGGGATTCTAGTTGTAAGATATCTAATGAAACCGTCGCTGGAATTGAGATCTTATTCAAAGAGAAAGATCTCAAATATCTGGAGTTTCTTTTTGTATATTATATGGATGATCCGATCCCCAAGGAACATGATTGGGAATTGTTTGATCGTCTTTCTCTGAGGAACAGTTGAAATAGAATTAACTTGAATTCGGGACCGCTATTCGAAATCTTAGTGAAACACTGGATTTCTTATCTCATGTCTGCTTTTCATGAAAAAATACCAATTGAAGTGGAGGGTTTCTTCAAACAACAAGGGGCTGGGTCAACTATTCAATCAAATGATATTGAGCATGTTTCCCATCTCTTCTCGAGAAACAAGTGGGCTATTTCTTTGCAAAACTGTGCTCAGTTTCATATGTGGCAATTCCGCCAAGATCTCTTCGTTAGTTGGGGGAAGAATCCACCCGAATCGGATTTTTTGAGGAACGTATCGAGAGAGAATTGGATTTGGTTAGACAATATGTGGTTGGTAAACAAGGATCGGTTTTTTAGCAAGGTACAAAATGTATCGTCAAATATTCAATATGATTCCACAAGATCTAGTTTCGTTCAAGTAACAGATTCTATCCAAAGAAGAAGTGGTTTTGTTAAGTGTATACACACTTTGTATGAGAAAGAAAGGATATACACATAGTGGTTGTCTAACGAGATACTATTTAGAATAAGATCGTCAGGTGAGTCACATATTGCGCATTTACCGCTTTCGAATTTTTGAAATTGGATTTAGACTTTATCGACTTATTTCATATCATGGTTCAGGCGTTAAAAATCAGTGAGGTTTACTCTTCCTTTTCGATGCCCGTGGAACTACTGTCAATGGTTTACTTCTTGGGAATGTTAAAAAAAAAGATTACTACGTGATTTTTGGAATATGCCTATATCTATCGCTTTTGCTTCATTGATTTGATTCTCTCAATAGATACCGAGATTCATATTGGAAATCAAAATATAGTAATTCAAACTATAAGACATAGGAGTAATTCAGATTGATCAGAACAAATAGATATAGCAAATAAATGGAATTGGATGCTATGTCAATCCCATATATGGAATTGATATTCACATATATCAAGATAATATTGTAGATTGATATATAGATCCATATCAAATGCAGCCTCTATCTTTATTTTATTCCAGGGGGCAGCTTTATAACAAGAATCTAACTAATAAATAGTATGGTAGAAAGAAATAGATGAATCTTTCTACCATACTATCTATCTATTAGAATACTGCCGATTCTAGTCCACTCATTTCATTTAAGACATGAAATTGGAATCTTTTTCATTTTATTTCGTCAATATTGGCTAAGAACTCAGAAGTCAAGTTTCATTCGAATTAGTTAATAATTAATTGTTTTGACTGACTGTTTTTACATAAATGATAAGTAGAAAAGCGGTAGGAACTAGAATAAATAGTGCAGTAGCAATAAATGCAAGAATATTTACTTCCATAATCTCATCGGTTTTTTACTTTGCAATAACTCGGGATTTAATCCCATAGAGATGATAAATCTTTGGCCTGTAAATTCAATGAATGAATATTACCTCTCGATGATCTTGAATCAGATCAATATCATGAATAACAATATCTGAAATATCAAATAAATTCATCGTCGAGAATTGAATAGTATAACATAGGAAGTTCTTTTATCCATACCGCCCCAAACTTGGATTGCTGACCTAACCCAAAATTCCTTTATTTATTTATTATTTTTTATTATCTGTTCTTTTTTCCTCTCTAATCTATCTAGTTCCTTCTTGTACAATCATCTGATGAAGTCTCATCAAATAGCTCTTCCACTTCCAGTGGTCACATAGTTACAAACCCAAACAAACAATAAAAGGTAAATGGAAAAAGAAAGGAGTTTAGAACGAAACTATTTTTGACTTGGAAGACAAAGAAGTGTGATAAAGATGAGACTGTATAAAATGAATATTCATCAAATTTACTATTTTCCGATTTGTTCTTTCGTCGATGGGGCCTTAAAACAAAATGAAAAATAGTAAAAATGATTCATTCGCCTTTCTAAGAGGAGTAGGATCTTTGGTTGATCTGTCCTTCCCCCTCATTTCTTTGTCGATTATTAGCCCCGGGACACCTATACCAAAAGCTCAGTGTGCAATTTGCATGAAATCTATTTTGCAACTTCAAACTAGTAAGTCAGGTTCCATAAAAATAAATTGTTTTTATTTTTATTTTTTCTGGAAAGTATTTTCTTATATTCAATTTTGTATTGGACAAGAAAGGAATTCCTTTTGTGTATGCGCGCCTCAAAAAAGTATAGTACTCGATTCCATTACATACATCGGGGGCAATCAAAAATGCCAGCATTTCTTGGAATACTGACTATAATGCTACCAATAATTGTACTAATCCAACCGCATATGTCTTTCTCCTACCAAAAGGAAAGAAAAAAGAAATAAGGATTTCCCCTTTGCTTTGACAATGGAATTCTTCCCCCGGTCCCCTTCAGAAAAAGGGAGAGATTTTTTGATATATTTATTGGATCCGTCGAGACTGACAGGGCTCGAACCCGCAGCTTCCGCCTTGATAAGGGCGGTGCTCTGACCAATTGAACTACAATCCCAGGGAAATACGGGATCTAGCACAAAATTTGATTCTTTTTTATCTCCGGATCGGGTATTTCTGAAGTACAAAGGGGGTTATATCATCTCATGGTGGATTGGCAAATTATTGGGCCGAGCTGGATTTGAACCAGCGTAGACATATTGCCAATGAATTTACAATCCGTCCCCATTAACCGCTCGGGCATCGACCCAAGAAGAATCAATTTTCGACTTATTGGTAATCCATGATCAATTTCCTTTTGTAGTACCCTACCCCTAGGGGAATTTGAATCCCCGCTGCCTATTTGAAAGAGAGATGTCCTAAACCACTAGACGATGGGGGCCTGCTTGACCAACGACCATCATACTATGATAATAGTATGATCCATTTTTTGAAATTGTCAATATAATCAAATGATTCTAGACGAGGGATCTTTCCCCCTTTCAGAATTGCATAGAATTGTTTTTATTCGTCATTGACGAATTATTCATTAGAATCAACATTAGAAATCTAGTAGTAGTATTTTTTTTTTTGAATTATTTCAATTGAATTTATTTCTATTATTTTAGTTTAGATTATTTAGTATTTCGAATTTGATTTAGAAATTTCTAAATAACAAAGAAAAAAAAGTAATAAATACAAAAAATAGAAATAATAAGGAAGAGGAGGATTTTTTCAGGGAATGATTGGTCCGTCAGAAAAGAAATAAGGTGTGAAATTCGATTTCTTTCACTTTCATTTGATTCATTGTTAAGACGAGATATCCTTATCTCCCTCCTACCAAGACAGGAAATTAACAAACGAGAAATCTAGTAAGCGGCATCAAGCAGAAAATGTTTTTTTCTCCAAGAATTTCGTTCAGGAGACAAGTAGAATCTCTTCATTCCACGATTCGATGAAATATCTTGAATTTTTTGTTGAATTTCTAGGTGTATGTACATGTATCAATCAAGTGAATTTTGTTCTGGTGGGATCAATTCAATAAAAGAAAAAAGCAATTCGAGTCGGTCTTGAAACAATTCATTGCATTTTCTCCTAGACTTCCTAGGTAAATCCATTTTATTATTCAACAATGAGCCACTAGACACTGGTAGTTACATAAGGAAATACATAAACTTTTACTAGAGCGGCAGGAAAAAGGAGTGAATAAATATCTGGAGATATTCCTCCGATATATCTGTGTCATCCTTTGGGGTCATTTCGAGAAAATTGGTAAGCATCTTCGACAGATGACTAACATTATCATTAATATATGTGTTGTCATTGCAGTTGCAAAGGTCCTGAATAAGCAAATTTAAGTCAGTCATCAGCTTCCATGTGTAATATATGTATTGTCATTGCAGTTGCAGAAGGCTTTTTGTCTAACCTTTCTTTGCTTTGTCAAGCATAGATTTTAGAGTAAAGACTATCTTGAGTCATTTTCCATATAGCACAATTTAAGCATATCCATATCTTGGTAGAATGCTTAGCATTGTTCATACAATCAAGATATCATTTTGCAAGGGAGAGTTTCTCACACAAATTATACCACCACATATTACAACAGGCACAATTTATCTTCCATGGAATGTTGTGCTCTACATCCTCTCTAGCTGTAACTAAAAAATTCCAAGCTTGCGAAGTACCACAAATCTACGATTTAGACACAGGGTGGACTTTGAAGTAGTACTTAGCCTTCACAAACTCAACCTAGAGAGATGGTCTAGAGAGATGGTTGAGTTCTAAACCACTATTAGAAAATGAGATATTTCTAGATAGTTGTTTGTTTAATGGTTCCTTTTTTTAATATTATGTCGAGTTTGTAAAGGAAAGACAGTCCTTGTTTTATGCAATATATATTTTGTAAGAAAGTCAATACTGGTTGGATAGGTATTGTCTCCACTAACTTTTGAAAAGCTTATATTGCTACATGTGTCTAAGCCATTTGTAATATGCCACACGAATGACAAAAAGAAATTTTGTTGAACCTTATCTTTTCTTTCACAAAAGTTCCAAATACTAGAGTGGTATCAGAGCTATTCTTCTTGAGGGATTTATGAAGGTAAGAAAACTAATGTTTTCTACAGTTCTTCTAAGGTGAAAGTTGAGCAGCAGTAATACGACATCCAACAACCTCTTGGGTGCAGCCCTCTTATGTTTACAGGAGAAAATTATCACATATGGGTGATAAAGATGAAGGCTTATCTCAAAGCTCTTAGTATATGGGATACAATCGAAAGTAAATATGATCCTTCTCTACTTGGACCTAATACAACTGTTGCACAAATGAAGGTTTATGAAGATGTGAAGTCAAGAAAACCAAAAGCTCTCACATGTCTTCATTCAACACTTGCAGATGTGGTTTTCACAAGAAAAATTGCTTGTGAAACACCTAAGGAAGCATGGGAGAGCTAAAAGAGGATTTCGACAAAAGTGACGAAGGGTGTCAAACTCTTAACTCTCAAAAGAGAATTTTAAATGTTAAGGATGAAAGAAGGAGATACTGTGAAAATGTATTCTGCCAAACTTGTGGACATAGTTAACAAAATAAGGTTATTCGGTGAAACCGTTTCTGATTCAGAGGTGGTGGAGAAGATGATGATAAGCTTACCAGCAAGGTTTGAGTACAAGATTTCAGCAATAGAGGAATCTTGTGATTTGAAGACTTCCTCTGTGGCAGAACTGATCAGAAATTTGCAAGCCCAAGAACACTGATTAAGTATAAGAGATTAAGAAGTAGCAGAAGTGGCATTTCAGGCACAACATAAAGGCAAGCTGAAGGACAATAGAAGGATGGAAGGATATAAAGTAGCAAATGGAAAACCATGGAAGGAATCATCAAAGAAAGAGAAGTTTCAACCTTGCAACCATTATAAAGAACCAATCATCAAGAAAAAAAATGTTGGTTCAACGAAAATCCATCGATTAAGTGTAGATTCTATAGAAATATGGTTCATATTGAGAAAAATTATAGGCTCAAGAAGAATCAACCACAACAACGCTATGTGCAACAAGTAAATTTTACTGAAGAGTCCGAAAACAAAGAAGAAAGCCTGTTTATAGCTTCCCATGTAGAAAACACAGCCAACAAATCCTCATGGTACATAGATAGTGGATGTACGAGTCATATGCCTAATAATGAGCTCATGTTTCATACACTTGACAAGTCAATCAAAACTAAAGTTAGGATGGGGAATGGTGAAACAGTTGTTGCACTTGGAAAGGGTTCAGTTTCCTTTCAGACTAAACAAGGTACAAAGTTTATACATGATGTGGTGTATGTTCCTTGTTTAGCATGTAACTTGTTAAGTATGGATCAAATGATGTCTAAATAATATTCCTTATTTTTTAAAGACAAACATTGTTTGGTTTTTGACTCTGAAGATAGTTTGATTCTTAAAGTAGAAATGGTGGATAAAACTTTTCCTTTAGATGGGAAGTTTGATAGTACAAGAGTCATGATTGTGGCACAAAAGATATGATCATTTTAACTATGCTACTTTAAAGTCTATGTATGAAAAGGGATTGAATAAGGCTTTACTTGAGATTTCACTGTCTAAAGAAGTTTTTGAGCCATGTCAGATGGGTAAGGTACACAGGAAAGCATTTCCTAAAAATGCTACCTGGAGGGCAACTGGAAAACTTGAACTAGTTCACACTGATGTCTGTAGACCTATGCAAACATCATATTTGGGATACAATAAATATTTTATACTCTTTTTTGATGACTTAACAAGGATGACTTGGGTTGTCTCACATATCTCCAGTTTTCAAGAAATTTAGAGCTTTTGTAGAAAGATGAAGTGGTTGTACCCTAAAGGATTTGAGGTGAGACAATGCGGGTGAATACACTTCCAATGAGTTCAATAAGTATTGTGAAGATATGGGGATTGATCACAAGTCAATAGTAATCTATTCACCTGAGTAAAATGGAGTCTTGGAGAGGAAGAACATGATTGTTGTTGAAATGGCTAGATGTTTGTAGTTTGAAAAGAAACTACCGTAAAGATTTTAGGCTGAAGCTATTTATACTTTAATGTATTTAATAAATATGCTGCAAACTAAAGCCGTGGATGGAAAACTCCTATTGAGTCATGGAGTGGAATAAGACCATCTGCGAAACATTTTAAAATCTTTGGCTCAATTTTCTATTCTTATGTTCCTTCGGTCAAAAGAAGAAAACTTGAACCAAAAGGTGAATTAGGGTATCTATATTGGTTATTCATCACAATCCAAGGGTTATAGAGTTTTCAATTTGCAAACAAAACATATTTCCATCAGAAGAGATGTAGTAGTGGATGAACATGCTCATTGGAACTGGGATTAGGAGCAAATTGAGAAAGATAATGCAAGTTTTCAGAACTTGTCTCCACTGCTTGCAACACAATCATTTGGCTCAAAAAAACTAAATGGACTGCCAAATGATTCTTGATGAAATGATGAAGAATCATACGGGGAATCCTCACTCGATTCACCAGTTTTGAAGAAAAAGTCTCTTTCTAAGATATATGAAAGATGCAATGTTGCTATCTCAGAACACAATACCTTTCAAGAAGTATCAAGACATAAAGTTTGGATTGAAGCTATGAAGGAGGAGATTGGTATAATAGAGAAGAATGATACTTTGAAGCTGATTGATAAACCCAAAGACAGAAACGTAATAGGGGTGAAGTGGCTTTATAAGACAAAACTTAATCCAGATGGTCCAGTTAATAAATACAAATCAAGGCTTGTTGTGAAAGGTTACACACAAGTTGCAGGTCTATATTATGGAGACACATTTGCAGTTTTTGCATGGCATGATAGATAAGGCTTCTATTTACTTTGGCATCTCAAACAAATTATGAGTTGTATCATTTGTACTTGAAATCGGCATTCTCAAATGGACTATTGCGGGAGGATATTTATGTTGATAAACGAGAAGGCTTTCAAGTTGAAGGGTTGGAGGACAAAGTCTACAGACTTCATAAGGCTCTGTATGGATTATAGCAGGCTCCTCGAGAATGGTATATAAAGATTGATGATGATCTCATTTGTTGTGGCTTAAAAGGAGAAGTGAAAATGAAACCAATTTATATGTGGAAAAGGCTAAAGAAGGAGATCTGCTTGTGGTGTCACTCTATGTTGATGATCTTCTCATAACAGGAAGCAATGAAGCTATGGTGAATATGTTCAAGCAAGAAATGGAGACTATGTTTGAAATGTGAGATTTGGGTGAAAGGAATTACTTTCTGGGAATGGAGATTAATCAAGCTACTGATGGAATCTTGGTTTGTCAGAGAAAATATGCATGGGATATTCTTAAAAGGTTCAAGATGGCGAGGTGCAAGCCTCTACCGACCCCACTGGTTCACATTGAAAAGATTTCAAGTTTTGAAGGAGGTGGTGGGGATGATCCAATAGTTTATAGAAGTCTAATAGGTAGCTTGCTGTATTTGATAGCAACAAGACCGGATCTCATGTTCGCAGCAACTCTTCTGTCGAGATTTATGCATGCTCCAAGTCAAGTTCATCTTGGTGTCGCGAAGTGAACTTTGAGGTATGTCAAGGGAACTATTGATTATGGTATTTTGTTTAAAAAGGAATAGCAAGGGCAACTGATGTGTTATTCGGATAGTACCGGGAAAGAAGCGCTGATGATATAAAAAATTCTTCTGGATATGCTTTTACACTTGATTCAGGCATGTTCTCATGGAATTCAAAGAAGCAAGAGGTGCTATCTCAATCTTCTGTAGAAGTAGAATACATCGCCTCTTCTGGTGCAACTAATCAGGCTCTATGGTAAAGAAAGATTCTACGTGATCTGGAGAAAAATGACATTGAAGTTACTATCATTATAGTTGAAAACAAGTCAGCAAGCTACGTGTTCTGGAGTAACTTATTTGCTGAATATAGAAGGAGGCGCAAGAACAAAAGGGTGAATATATATTAGGAGATATTCCTAAAATTTACTAGTGTGAGAAACATGATAAGTATCTTGTTCATAGGAGCAACATTAGTATTAGTACTAGTATGAAATTAGTTCTGATAAGAACTTTGTGTTGTGTTCCACTGTTCCTCACCTGAGGTTTTATATTATTGTTGGTCTTTTGTTTTTTGAAATTTTCTCAGGAGGACAATTGGTTTGGCCCTCTCTATAATTCTAACTTAAAGGTTGCCTCAAGTAATTGATAAACTTGATCAGATTATATGGTATTTGATTGGATTTGTAATGGTGAGATGTATATAGGTGTTTGCTTTAATCATTATCCTAATATGATATATACGTTTTTTTTCTTATTCTAATCTAACCTCTATGCTTTTGGTAGTGTATATACTGGGTGGAAGTCAGGATTTAAGTGAAGAAGAGTCTAGGTATGTCTTATAATCTTGCTTTTTACTCTAATGTGTCTTGAGAATTTTTTTTCGGTATTGCTTTCTTAGTGAGATTTTTTATTTTTAGATGAAACTCTTGGACCCAACAAAACAGATTTCATTGGAGAACTCAATGAGAGACAATCTTCAAACATGTTCATCTTTTCATGGGGAATCCTTTAATGCAGCAGTTGGTAGACCGCAATACTCAATCAATTTAAACAAGCATTGAGGTTCTAATGATCCCACCAAGGTGTAAGAAAGGCGAGTCTCGTTCTCTATATGGATGTATTTGAGTTTCTTCTTTTATTATCATCATAAGTATTCAGACTTAGAATACACACTAGGAAGTTGTTATTCATAGCAGGCTGCTCCAAATTTAAAAGTTTCCTATAATACCTAATAGCAGCTTTGGCAATTTTGTTTTCCCCCTGAATCCATTGATCATGTGAATATAAACTTTCTTCCTCCTATATCTAATAATACTTGCTATTACAATCTCTATCTTCAAACCAACTGACTGAGTATTTTGCTGAAAGCTTTAACTTAGTTTGTATAATCTCCACATAGCAAGAAGGTAATGTTGACATCTAATTGATGATTGATTTGTCGTTGTGATAGTTGTGTCATAAGTTGGTTTTCCTTAGTTTCCTTCCCCACATAAGTACCACACACCGATGGAGCCCCGTATGGAAGCTCCATAGGTGGAGCGTGAGGTTTACTCTCTATAAAATGGCCGTTACAGACTAGTGGTTAGAAAATATTTTTATATGACTCAAATCTTAGTAGAACCATGTTGTTAATGTGACATTGTCAAATCAGCCAAAGTAAAACCCAAAGGCCCACCTTCGTAAAAAATTGATTCTTCTTCCACCACTACTACTACATAAATAATTAATACCTACTACTGGGTGCAAAAAGAAAAAGAAACAATTAAAGTTGAGCATGGCATGTAAATTTGAAGTTGAGTATGGAAAAGGGCCATTGTTAAATGATAATTTTTTTTTGCCAAATGAGTCGAATGATAAATCTGTTATTGATGTCATTGGGTGTGACAATACCATTAGTTGTCTCATTCGTTGCTCGAGATCGAATATATAAACCGACCTAGACAATGAATGAGATAACTGATTGAATTATCACGCCCAATGGCATCAATAAAAGAATTATCATCACACTCATTTGGCAACATAGATTCATCATTTACCAATGGCCCTTTGCCATGTTCAACTTCAACGTTACTTGCTATGCTCAACTTAGATTGTTTCTTTGTATTTCTGTATGTACTAGTATAAGGGTATTAGCTATTTACATAGTAGAAGAAGAAGAAGGAGAATAAGAATCGAGGTTTTAACAAAGGAGGGTCTTTGTATTTTACTTTGGCTGATCTGACAAAGTCACATTAACAACAATGTACTACTGAGATTTGAGTCATATAATTACATGTTCTAAACGTCAGTCTATAACAGCCATTTCATAGAGAGTAATCCACACACTCCACCTATGGAGATTGTAGGCAGGGATCCATCGTAGAGTGGCACATCTCGGATGACTCTCCATCCAGGTGCGACCTTTTGTATGGTTAATGATAAATTTGCAGATTCAGCTATCCAGGACCATCAACCTAAATTTTGGGATTTATCAACAAGAAAAGAGAAAATATGTTAATATGTTATGATATTCCTTCTAGAAGAACATGGAAATATGAAGTTGAAATTCTCTCAGGCACAGATATAGAGGTCAGCCAAATTTTAGTTTAAAGTGTTTTAAATTTTGGTTTCAGATGGGTGGATCCGGCATTCTCGCTGGAACACATCCAATAGGGGAGGATAACATCTTTTATAAAGACAAAGTTGGGAGTTGGTCTGAATGGGTGGAATGCAGTCGACACCAGATGAGAAGGGTGGAAACTAGCATCAAAGTCCTGAAATGGTTAGTTGCAGTACTTATTAAGACCTCCAAAGTGCAGGGGTGGACGGTTAAGAGGTTAAAGATGAAGGGCCACTTTACAGAGTTCTATTGCACTCTCAAATACAATGAAAGTGGGAGATACATCAGTTTTATAACATTACAAGGTCAAAACAAATAACTCATAATCACTCCGAAATCTACACTCAAAGGAGGTTAGGGGAATATAGCTCACAAGATTGTTGGGTTTATTTATGAACCAGAAAACACACAATGTATAGAAGTGAAGGTTAACAAACAACTCCATAAGTTCTACAAAGAAGCTTTCTTCCGTGACAGACGGGTGATGGAGGCAACGGAGAAGGCAGAGATACAGAGCACAGAAAATAGAGTAAGGATCACAAGAGGTAAATCGCAATTAAAAAAGGACCTCTTGAACAAATAAATAGTAGGGAAATTCCAGTGCCAACCAAACAAAATCCCTAACTTAAATGATGTAAGAAGATAGGATTGTAACTCCTGTAAGTGGGCGATAGAAGTCAAAGTGTATGCCATGAGAGACGAGTATTTTATGTTCGAACTACCATCAAGACTAGCAGAAAAGCATATCTTAATAGGACAATGAATCCGGAAGAAGATAAAGTTGGAGCTTGAATGGTGGAAACCAACAACGGGCCGGCAGAGGTGAGGAGATATTGGTTATGGATAAGACTGTTAGGCTTACCTATGAATCTATGGTCGCAGAAGGTTTTTAAAGAGATCGGTAACCTATGTGGAGGCTATATTGAGACAGAGGAGCTCTCAAAAATTATCTTTATTGGGATAAATTAAAAGTACAAGGCGACGACAAACAGATTCCCAGAGAAGTAGAAATAACCTGCGATTGTTTCACTTATACCATTCCGGTGTGCTGTGAAGCTCCAGTCACTGTGAATTTTTAGAGGAGAGGAGAGATGAGAAGGGAAAGTACCCAGTGGTTAATAATCAACTTTTGCAGATGATAAAAGAGTTACTACAACCAGAAAAGGTGGATGGGCACATGGAATCTTTGAGTGAAGGGTATGTCATGCAAGTGGGCCCGAGATTTAAAAGGGTAGAATATAACGTGTATAGCAGTCAAAAACTAGGTTAAAGGAAATTGGGACAAAATTTGGGCACAATTCTTTTAGACCTAATTGTTATGGAAAAGGCTTGAGCCCAAGCTTTACAAACCCCTTTAGAAGACATAAGTAACATCAAGATATCATCGAATCAAACAAAGGAAAATAAAGCTCAAAGTTAGATTACACCATTGAATAGGGACGAGGAAGAATTGGAAGTTTTGAGACATAAGATAGACATGCCTGGAAAAAAATAAGGAAGAACTGGGGAGAAAACTACATCGATAACGGTACAACCATTGCCAGAGAAGAATACAAATGGAGGATTGATATATCGTGAGTTTAGGGTATTAGTTTATACAATTCACTTAGAAGTTGTGTGTGTCTAGAGCCATATTGTGTTAGAATTAATGTTTATGTGTTAGGTTTGCAGGAAATAAGCGTGGAATGCAGTTGAAGGATATGACAGCTGAAATTATGTAGAAGGAGCCACCAACAGACGTTACCTACGGACCGTAGGTCCTTCGACAATCCTTCGATGGGTGGCGTAAATGGAGCATCAGGGAAGTCTGACCAAGTGTGGAACCACAGATGAAACTGACGGACCATAGGTCGACCCACATTAATTTGATGCCATTGTCCATTTATAAGAAATTAGGTTTAGGAGCTCCGAAACTGACTGCTATGCATTTAATTATGGCCGACAGAACTGTGATTAGACCGGTTGGAGTACTCGAAGATGTCCTTCTAAAAGTGGGGTCGTTCATTTTTCCAGCAGACTTTGTGATACTCGATTGTGAGGTTGACTTTAAGGTTCCCATCATCTTAGGGTGACCATTCCTTGCTACTGGTCATGCCTTAGTCGATATGGAGAGAGGGCAGATGAAGTTCCTACTGAATAATGAGGAGTTCACTTTTAACATTTGTAGGTCTATGAAGCAAGAAAGTGATGTTAAGTCGGTATCGGTGGTGAATCATACTATGGAGCAAGAGTCTGAAGTGCCTATTGAGGAGAGGATATGTGTTGATGCACTAGCAGCGGTAACACTAAATTGTAACAGTAATGATATTGAAGTCATGAACAAGCTTGATGAGTTTCGCCTAAAAGTAAATGAAAGTTAAGCCTTGTACAAAGAGAAGATGAAGAAGTATTATGATCAAAAGATTGAAAAGCATGATTTTTTTGTTGGTGATCTGGTGTTCTTATTCAACTCAAGGTTGAGGTTGTTTCCTGGCAAGCTCAAGTCCAAGTGGACCGGGCCATTCAGAGTGACTCAAGTGTTTTCACATGGAGCGGTCGAGCTCGAGAACAAGGAGGGAACAAGGTTCAAAGTGAATAGGCAGAGGATCAAGGTCTACATGGGTAAATCGGAGAGTGTGCAAGAAGTGAATGAGGCCTATTATCTTGATGAAGTCTGAGTAATCAAGGTGTCTGCGTCATCTCGCAACCTTAAATCAAGCGCTGCTTGGGAGGCAACCCAAGATGTATAGGTTTTTCTTTTCAATATAGGAGTTTTCTTCTATTATTTTGATTTTTATAGCTCTTTTGATAGGTGTTTTATTTTGTATTAGTGTTGGCTAGATATAAAATAGGGTCCGTGTCTAAAAAGTGTCCAGAAAATGTAAAAAAAAAAAGTCCTAATGGTTGCTACGTGTGCAGGGATGAATGGCAAAGAAATCTGTAGAAAATAGTTGTGCAGTGACCTACGGACCCCATCGACAATCTGTTGGTCCATCCATGGATCGTGGATGGCGTCTGTAGATCCCAGAGTGAGCACTACTGAGGGATCTATTAAGTGTTGATGCGGGTGCTACTGATGGTGTCCCGAGTGTTGACCCAGCGGGCTCCGAGAAACCGGACCCACCCGCTTCTTGAGTGTCTTCGGTGCATCTGCGCTACAGGTTTGTTTCACCTTCACCCTATGCTTTATTTTATTACTTTCTGTGTATTGAGGGAAATTGCACTTTATTTTGTTGGGGGTGGGGTAAATGGATTGGAGTGCTAGGGTGAAGTTTGAGTAACCCAACTCACAATCCTCCTTTGGGCTTTTCTTGCCTGTGTTCATTTCCCCCCAAGGCATGTTTACTTTTATGTTGAATCGGCATGTTTAGGAATATATGTGTAGAAGTAAGTAGAAGAATAAAAGTATGATGGCATAAAAAGCATGAAATTGATACCCGTCCAAAAAATTGTGAAATGTGCTAGAATTTATAGGCTTGATAAGTTGAATATTTTGGCTCTTGATATGACATGATAAAGAACCGATTTGACCTCATGAATTAAGCTAAAACTTGAACTGGGTAATCTGATAATCTGATAATGAAATAATGTGCCAAGTGTGAGTGAGAAAAGTTTGAATGTTCAGACAGTAATGTGCCAATCTAGAACTCGCCCCGTTGGTCCTGCTAAGATAATCTAGGCTAGAAGTTGGGAAATGATCATAAGCCCTTGTTCTAATAAAGTCCACTCAAGCCTAAAATGATCCAACCAAATGAAATAAATTTTCCCCTTTATCCAAATGTTTGAGCCTAAAATAGACCACTTCTTTCAATACACCTAACTCACCTTCCTTAAAAATAATTGTTTTGGCCCTGGTCACTCCTTGGACATGTGCACCTTGATTTAGGCCAAAAGCCTAAGTTGAGGGTGGCTAATTCAAAAATTTACCTTGTTCGCGGCCCCGGTCCGACATCGGATATTATACACCTCAACTCATGCAAAATACATAAGTTGAGGGTGGCTATGAAAGAGGAAACCAAAAGAAAAAGGGTATGAAAAGTGTTTTGTGTTGAAGAGAGAAAAAGAAAAGAAAGTAAAAAAGAAGAAGATGTGATTTTATTCAAAAGATGAATGACAAAAGTGCTGAAAGAAACAAAGAAAAATGAAGTAAAAGAAAAAGAAGAAAGGTAAAAAAATATGAGCTATAAAGTCAAAAGTCACATCTGTGTTGAGGAGAGTCAAGGGAAAGAAAAGAAAATGAAAGGATGTCAAGAATAGGTTGAGAAAAGAGATAAAAAGCCGATGTCATGTCAAGGAGGGCAAAAAGTTACTTAAAAGTACCCAAATATATCCTACATGACCCTGAGCCTACGTTACAGGCTATGAAAGTCCTATAGTGATCTTAGTGACTAGTTTGGAGAGTCTATGCAGTGAAAATAATGGCAAGACTATGGTATTGACCACTAACTTTACTTGAAGTCACTTCTAAGCGTGAGTGTTGAATGAATCCTAAAACTCCAGATTCATATCTATTGTGTGTGAAAAAGGGATTTCATTTGAAGTGAGGGCACTAGTTACATTGTTGGAAAGTTGGTACCTTGGTGATTGTGAAAACTGTATGTTGTGATGTCTATTGGTCAATCTATGTCATATCTTGATCCGCATGAGTTAGCTTGTTGAGTCTAAATGAAAAGATTTGCACTATGGAAATACGATGGATTGAAAAGGCCATGTGATTACTTGAGTTTGTATGTCTGCTTCTACACAAATGTCGTTTAGAGTTTAAGTGTGTCGCTTGATGACAAACAACATGTTTAATTTGAGGGTGTTGATATACTGTGAGTTTACGGTATTTTTTTATACAATTCACTTAGAAGTTGTGCGTGTCTAGAGCCATATTTTGTTAGAATTAATGTTTATGTATTAGGTTTGCAGGAAATAAGCTTGGAATGCAGTTGAAGGAGATGACAGCTGAAATTACGTAGAATGAGCCACCCACAAACGTGACCTACAGACCGTAGGTCCTTCGACGGTCCGTCAATGGGTGGCGTAGATGGAGCATTAGGGAAGTCTAACCAAGTGTGGAACCACGGATGAAACTGACGGACCGTAGGTCGACCTACGGGCCGTCCTGCACATCCGTCGATTGATTCTGGGAGTTGCAGTTCCAGTACCTGATGAAAAACAATCTAAGTATGGAGCTACAGAAGGGACCTACAGACAATAGGTCGACCCACGGTCCGTAGGTCGAAGTCGTCGAATGAAGCCGCGTCTCAGAAGTTTATTTCCTTATTTCGTTTCCATTTTATTTAGGACATGTTTTTCTATAAATAGGGTATGTAAACCTCGTTTTTGGAGGTTAGACAATATAGTTTACTTTTAGTTCTTGGTATTTTGTGAAATTAACTTGCAACTTTAGCAATTTGATTTCCTAATTTCGTTTTACTAGATTTTGACTTTGCAATTCAATTGGAGATTTCGGGTTTCTTCTACTATTATTGTAAGTTCATGAATTTTCTTTATCAAAACATGAATTGTCTTCTTTTAAGCATGAGTAGTTGAAACCACAACTAGGGTTGTGGGAACCATGAGCAATTAACAACGTATGAATAATAATTAAGTAATTCTTGAATAGTGTTTATGCATTTATTGGTAATTCTTTCACTTAGAAGTCTTTTTAACGAGTGCACGCGTTAGAACTCACCTCGTTGCTACTTGCCGGACCAAGAAGGTATTTAATGAGAAAAGAATTAACAACAGAGATTTAGTGGATGCTATCTAATAGTCTAATGTCAATTAGTGCGAGGGTGAAAACTAAGCCATACATTAATGTGTTGTCTAATCTGAGGTAAAGGTAAGGGTTAGTAAAGTATACACACGTAGCCGGACCAAGGTGCGTAGTGACATTCCCTATTTGGAGGACAAATCACTTAGGGATACATAACTTACCAACTTGGCATGTTAAACAATAGGAAATGATTACTATTATTATGATTACCGCGTTAAGAGCTTATGGGGAACACATATACCCTAGTTTCTTTATCATATTGATATTTCTAAAGTTGAATCTTGTCTACTTGTTACTTAAGAAAATCTAAACTGTTACTTACTTACAAAATCCCCCTTGTTTACTTTCCTCGGAAATAATTTGACTAAACGGATATAGTAGTGAGTTAAGTTTAAGTCTAAACTATTTTCCTCATGGGATTGACCCCAACCTACAAGTTGGGTTCTTTACTTGATAACGATCGCTTATACTTCTTTATGGAGGTGTAATTTGAGCGTATCAAGGATCAGAGGATGTTATCCCACTGGGTATTCGATTCACAGGGGAAGACAACAACACATTGAGCAGCTCAGAATGGATACAACAAAATATAATCAAACCGAGCAAGACCAATCAGAAGAGTGGTGGGGTCTTTTTATTTCTAGGGAAAACCAGAATTTGTACTGGTAGCAAAGGTGAGGGCGTTGAAAGGAAAGTCAGAAGAGTGCAGCAAGACCAATCAAGGAAATCTGAAACAACAAAAGCAACTTGTGCTCAATCAATTAGCAGAACTTGAAATGATACAGGATCAGAAAACTTTGGAGGAAGGGGAGATAGTTTCAACATTAGATCTTAGCACTGAGTTGGAAGAAATTGTCAAAAATGAAGAAACAGTATGGAGATAGAGATCTAGGGTAGTTTGTCTTAGACAGGGGGACAAGAATACTAGTTTCTTCAACATGATAGCAAATTCACACAGAAGAGTCAACACTATTGACAAAATCAAAGTCAGGGAGGAGTTGGAGACTAAACCTGCTGAAATACAAAGAGAGATCATTGAGTACTATGGGAATCTATATTCTTAGACTGAGGATAGGTGGCCGGAGTAGGAAATGAGGGAGTTTCCTATGATTCATAAAAATGAAAAAACCCAACCGATGGCCCCTTTGGAAGCTCAGGATATTCTAGAAAGCATCAAAGC
Organism: Solanum etuberosum; assembly: GCA_029582245.1. Taxonomy (NCBI): domain Eukaryota; kingdom Viridiplantae; phylum Streptophyta; class Magnoliopsida; order Solanales; family Solanaceae; genus Solanum; species Solanum etuberosum. Next base: position 99,039 of record JAJONR010000407.1, read on the forward strand.
ATGTGAAGGGGACAATGCCCATGACTCGAATGGCTTCTATATGGCTTTCTTTAGATAGTGTTGGGATATCATCAAAACAGAAATGGTTACAGCATTTCAAAACTTCTATGTGAAAGGAGTGTTTGAGAAGAGTATAAATGCTACTTTTTGTGACTTTGATAACCTAGAAAATATGTCTAACACCCCGTATTCTAGAAAGACCAAACAACAGATTTTTCAAAATTTACAGGTGCCACCGACGGGTACCACCTACGGACCGTAGGTTGAACCACAGACCGTGGTTGGGGTCCATGGTTGGCCACCTCAACTTCACCCAAATTTCTCCAGAAAAGGCACGATCTACGGCCGGACCTATGGACCATAGGTGGGACAATGGCCCATGGTCCAGGTCCGTGGATCGTGGCCCTCAAGTCAATTCCCAGACACCAATCAATGGACTGATAGGACGGACCATCGGTCAGGCCCGTCGATGGCCCCAATAGCTTTTAAGCTAGGGGTCGTTTGGTCTTTTCCCCTAAGTGTTGGACACCTAAACTATGTTGTTTAACCCCTAAACTACGTAGTTTTGAGTAGTTTAAGCCTAGTATACTAATCATATCTTTCCCTAAGAGATTCATTCACCTAAATTCCCCAAAACTAGAGCAAAAGCTGTAGAAAAAGTCGACTAAGCCCTCTCCAAGAACGCAACAATTTTTCTTCAGTTCCAGCCTCGAAATCAAAAGATATCTCCGTGAAATTCGTCACCAGGTATGTGGGATTTCACTAGTGGATTCTTTTCTTCCACTAGCTCCCTAGAATTCAGTCAGATTCTTGATTCTCTATCTATTGTTTAGACCTAGGGTTTCTAGAACTTTAGAAAAATTGTGGTGATTTAGCTTTCATAGTGTTCTTAATCAAATTATCATGTTTTCGTAACATTGTTTCTTAGTTCCTTGCATTAAACTAGAACCCTAGTTGTGTAGATTCGTTTAGTTTATGAATTACACTAGCTAGGTCAGATAAACAAGTATACATGCCTAAGATTTCAAATGTTTCATTATCAGTACTTAAATGTTGCATTCTCAGTTATCATGTCAGAATATTGAGCGATCCAGTATATTTCAGTTATTTTGTATTGAACATATTTCTAGTTAGGAGTAGGCTTAACACTGAGTTGAACTAGGGTTCAGTTAACCTCATAGTCCAGAACTACGTGCCCTCGTAGGTTTATAAGTCCCCTCTGTGGGCATCAGATTTAGTGATCACACCAGTCATGCCTTTATACCTTGGCAAGGTATATTGGGTCCTCTCGATGGGGCGTATACATCGGACTCCACGTTTAGCTCATATGGTTTTATGTCGGTTAATAGTAGCTCCCACAGTCAGACTTTAGTGCATTTGAGCAGGTTTTCAGTTTATACTTTGGTATTCAGTCAGCATGTCTTATTCATGATTTAGTACTTGGTCATTGCATTTAGCTCAGTTTTGAGTATATTTCAGTATTATTATTCTGTTCAAATTATTTTAATGCTCAGTTATATTTATTCAGCTATATTCTATATCCTGCATGCTTAGTACATTCCAAGTACTGACGCATACTCTGCGCTACATCCTTTCATGATGTAGGTATAGGTACTCAGCATCTAGATCACGCATTAATCAGTTCCTGATCCGTACTCAGCAGCTTCAGTGGTGAGTCCACATACTTCGAGGACAATAGACATGTGTTTTTCATAGTTCAGTATTTCATTTTAGTATCAGTTTTGCTAGGGTTAGCTGGGGGCATGTCCCAGCAACTCTAGTCAGTAGAGGCTTTTCCAGACATAATATTAGATTCAGCTTTAGCTCTTGAGTGATTGTTCAGTATCACTAAACTCTTAGAAATTATTTATATATTCAGATCAATATTGGGTATTCCCCATCTTTCAGTTAACTAATATTTTTGCTTCTGCACACTATCTCTTTATTCAGTTGTTTTAGTATGCTTATGATATGCCAGCAGCAGGGTTAGCTTGGGGTCGCTCGTGATCCTAGGTATCATGTTACGTCAAGAAGGTAGCCTCGGGGCGTGAAAAACTTGGTATCAGAAGATTAGGTTCAAGAGTCCTAGGATGTCTGAAAAGCCGCACTAAGTAGAGTCTATTTCATGGGTGTGAAGTGAACCACATCTAATGAGAGGGAGGCTACAAAGTGTTTTAAGAAAAACTTCACTTTCCTTGTTATTCTTATTGTGCGTGGGTATGATCTTCTTTCTATCCATCGTTATCCGTTCCAAATCATGCCTCCTTGTAGAGCTTCTGCAAGGAATGCTAATACATGCAATGCTAATGTAGTTCCTCTAGTCCCAGACCATGAGGTTTCAAATGCAGAGTTTTGGAATGCGATCTAAATTTTGGCTCAAAGTGTGGCCAACCAGAACAACCAACATGTTCCAGTTCCAACGAATGCCAATAGTGGGTCAGCAGCAGCCAGGGTTTGAGATTTTGTTCGGATGAATCCGCCTGAGTTTCTAGGGTCGCAGGTTGGTGAGGACCCACATAATTTCATTGATGAGGTTAGGAAAATCTTTGGAGTGATACAAGTGACTGGTAATGATAGGTTAGAGTTGGCATCTTACCAGCTTAAGGATGTGGCTCACATTTGGTTCACTCAGTGGAAGGAAAACAGGGGTGCGAATGCAGCTCTAGTGACCTGGGAATGCTTTACTGGAGATTTTCTGGACTGGTTCTTCCCAAGAGAGTTGTGGGAGGCTAAAGCTCAGGAGTTCATGAATTGAGGCAAGGTCCCATGTCAGTCCAAGAGTATGGACTTAAGTTCACCCAACTCTCCAGGTATGCTCCATATATGATTGCCGATCCGAGAGCACAGATGAGTAAGTTTTTGTTAGGGGTATCCGACATAGTAAAAATAGAGTGTAAGAATGCTATGCTGCTAGAGCAGATGAATATCTCTAGGCTTATGACTCATGCCCAGCAGGTTGAGGGAGACAAGCTTAGGAAAATGGCTAAGGACAACAAGAAGGCTAGAACAGGTAACTATGAGTACTCTCAGCAGAAATCTGGTGGTGGAAATCACTCACAGTTTTACCAGAGGTCTACAGCCCCAACACCTTCATCAGCTAGTGACATCCCCAATGTATCGACAAGATCAGAAAGGTAGGGCATCAGGCTCTATGTCTCAGGGGAGTAATTCAAGTAACAAGACTTACCCAACGTGTCCAAAGTGTGGTAAGAATCATCTGGGCGAGTGTCTTGCAGGCAAGAAAGGGTGTTTTAGGTGCTGTCAGTCAGGCCACAATAAGGCTCAGTCTACAACTCCAGCAGCACTAGCAGGTCACCCATCTCAGCAAGGTACTTCATCTGGTACAGGTGGCGGTCAGCGCCAGAACATGTTGTATGCTCTTCAGGCTAGCCAGGATTAGGAAGATTCTCCTGATGTGGTCACTGGTACGTTACGAGTCTTTCACTTAGATGTTTATGCATTGTTAGATCCAGGGGCTACACTGTCTTTTGTAACTCCATATATAGCAGTCAATTTCGGTGTCAGTCCAAAAAATCTTTCAGAAACCTTTTCAGTCTCTACCCCAGTTGGTGACCCAATTATAGCTAGACGGGTATACAGAAAGTGCCCTGTCACAGTCTCTCAGAAAGTCACCTCAGCAGATCCTGTAGAGTTAGCAATGGTAGATTTTGATATCGTTCTAGGCATGGATTGGTTACATTCCTGTTATGCCTCAGTCAATTGTAGAACTAGAATAGTTTGGTTTCAGTTTCCAAACCAGCCAGTCTTAGAGTGGAAGGGTAGTAGCTCACTGCCTATAGGTTGATTCATTTCTTACATTAAGACCAGAAAGATGATCTCTAAAGGGTATATGTATCATCTTGTTCGATCTAAGGACTCAAGCTCTGAAACCCCAATGATTAAGTTAGTCCCAGTAGTAAAGGAGTTTCTAGAAGATCTCCCCAAATTCCTCCTGAAAGAGAAATCGACTTCGGAATAGATCTTCTTCAAGATACCCAGCCTATTTCAATTCATCCTTATAGAATGGCTCCAGCTGAGCTTAAGGAATTGAAAGAGCGGTTGAAAGATCTTCTAGATAAGGCCTTCATCAGACCTAGTATCTCTCCATGGGGTGCTCCAGTGTTGTTCATGAAAAATAAAGATGGTTCTCTCAGAATGTGCATTGACTATCGGCAGTTGAACAAAGTCACAATCAAGAATATGTATCCCATCCCCAGGATTGATTGCTTGTTTGACCAACTTCGGGGTGCTAGTTGCTTTTGTAAGATAGACCTCATATCTGGCTATCATCAGTTCAGAGTCAGAGATAGTGACATTCCGAAGACAGCCTTCAAAACTCGGTATGGTCATTATGAATTTGTAGTTATGTCTTTTGGACTAACAAATGCTCTTGCAACTTTCATAGACTTAATGAACAGGGTGTTCAAACAGTAGTTGGACTTAATGAACAAGCTGTACAAACAGTATTTGGACTTATTCATTATTTTCTTTATTCATGATATCCTCATTTATTCATGGAGTAAGGAGGAGCATGCGACTCATCTGAGAGTGCTCCTGCAAACTATCAAAGATCGCCAGTTATTCGCTAAGTTCAGTAAGTCTGAATTCTGGTTACAGTCTGTTGCTTTCCTTGGGCATGTGGTATCTAGCGAAGGAATCTGAGTGGATTCTCAGAAAATAGTGGCAGTGAAGCAATGGCCCAGACCTACCTCCCCAACAGATGTCAGAAGTTTCTTGGGTTTGGCGGTTATTACAGGAGATTTGTTGAAGGATTTTCATCCACAGCTTCCCCATTGACCAAGCTGACTCAGAAAAAGGTCAAGTTTCAGTAGTCAGATGAGTGTGAGAAGAGCTTCTTAGAACTGAAGACTAAGTTGACCACAGCTCCGGTCTTGACTCTACCAGATGGTTCAGACGGTTATGTAATCTATTGTGATGCTTCCAGGGTCGGCCTAGGTTGTGTGTTGATGTAGCGAGGTACGGTCATAACTTATGCTTCTAGACATCTTAAGTTTCATGAGAAGAACTACCCGACTCATGACCTCGAGCTTGCAGCTGTAGTATTTTCCCTAAAGATTTGGAGACTCTATTTGTATGGTGTGCATGTTGATATATTCACAGATCATAAGAGCCTTCAGTATGTGTTCACTCAGAAAGAGTTGAATATTTGTTAGAGGAGATGGCTTGAATTCCTCAAAGACTATGATATGAATGTACTTTATCATCCCGGTAAGGCCAATGTAGTAGCTGATGCTCTTAGCAGATTATCTATGGGTAGTGTAGCACATGTTGAGGAAGAAAGAAAGGAATTCACAAAAGACGTTCATCGGCTTGCTCGCTTAGGAGTTGGTCTTATGGACAGGGCAGATGGTGGTGTGATAGTTCACAATAGATCTGAATCTTAATTGGTGGCGGAGGTTAAGGAAAAATGGGATAGTGATCCTATACTACTTCAGTTCAAAGGTGTAGATCACCAGCAAAAAGTAGAGGTTTTCTCCCAAGGGGAAGATGGTGTGCTTCATTACCAGGGTCGCTTGTGTGTTCCTAATGTGGGTGAGTTGAGGCAGAAGATCCTTACAGAGGCTCATAACTCCAGGTATTCCATTCATCCATGTGCCACTAAGATGTACCATGATCTACGGGAAGTCTTTTGGTGGAATGGCATGAAGAGGGACATAGCAGACTTTGTGGCTAAGTGCCCAAATTGTCAATAGGTTAAGGTAGAAGATCAGAAACTAGGTGGTATGAATCAAGAGATTAACATTCCTACATGGAAATGGGAAGTGATAAATATGGACTTCATTACGGGTTTACCTCGAACTCGCAGACAACATGACTCCATTTGGGTGATAGTAGACAGAGTTACTAAGTCCGCTCACTTCTTGGCTGTCAAGACTGTAGATTCGACGGAAGACTATACCAAGCTTTACATTAATGAGATAGTCATGTTGCATGGGTTTCCTTTGTCTATCATCTCTGATAGAGTTCCTCAGTTTACCTCTCATTTCTGGAAATTATTTTAGAAAGGTCTTGGTACTCAGGTAAATCTCAACACAAGATTTCATCCACAAAGGGATGGTCAGGCAGAACGTACCATTCAGACCTTAGAGGATATGTTGAGAGCTTGCATGATCGATTTCAAGGGAAGTTGGGATGATCACCTACCTCTTATAGAGTTCGCCTACAACATTACTTACCATTCCAGTATTCAGATGGCCCCTTATGAGGTATTATATGAGCGTAGATGCAGATCTCTGATTGGTTGGTTTGAAGTAGGGGAAGAAGCATTGATTAGGCCAGATTCGGTTTATGAAGCTGTGGAAAAAGTTCAGCTCATCAGGGATAGACTTAAGACAACTCAGAGTCGCAAGAAGTCCTATGCAGTTGTGAGTAGAAGGGACTTAGTTTGAAATCGATGAGTGGGTTTTCCTGAAAGTGTCACCTATGAAGGGGGTGATGAGATTTGGCAATAAAGGGAAGCTCACTCTGAGATATGTAGGTCCTTACAGGATCCTGAAAAGGGTTGGTAATGTGGCATATGAGTTAGAGTTGCCAGCAAAACTAGCAGCAGTCCATCCAGTCTTTCACATTTCCTTGTTGAAGAAGTGTGTGGGTGATCCAACATCTATAGTACCATTAGAGAGTGTGGTTATGAAGGAGATTCTCACTTATAAAGAGAAGCCAGTTGAGATTCTTGACCGTCAGGTTTGTAGGTTGAGAAATAAAGAAGTCGCTTCAGTGAAGGTTTTGTGGAGGAGTCAGTCCGTAGAGGGAGCTACTTAGGGAGAAGAAGCAACCATGAAGGCCAAGTTCCTCATCTCTTTCTTTCCTATTCCGTTTTAGCTTTAGGTAATAGTTCCTCTCCAGTCTCTCAGTTTACTACTGTGTAAATTCAATGTCAGTATCATGTTCCTTCAGTTGTTCTTGCATTTTCAGCAAATTTGTATGTTCTTGGAACTGAGTTCAGTCAGATTTAAGTTTCTAATACTCAATGGAAGGGATTGTAGCTACTTCCCTCCATACTCAGCTTGTTTAGACTTTATTCGAGGATGAATGTTCCCAAGGGGGAGATAATGTAACACCCCATATTCTAGAAAGACCAAACAACAGATTTTTCAGAAGTTGCAGGTGCCACCTACGGACCATAGGTTGAACCACGGACCGTAGGTGGGGTCCTTGGTTGGCCACCTCAACTTCACCCAGATTTCTCCAGAAAAGGCACGACCTACAGCCGGACCTACGGATCGTAGATGGGACCACGGTCCATTGTCTAGGTCCATGGATTGTGGCCTTCAAGTTAAGTCCTAGACACCAATCAACGGACTGATAGGATGGACCGTCAGTCAGTCCACGGCCCATCGGTCAGGCCCGTCGATGGCCCCAATAGCTTTTAAGATAGGGGTCGTTTGGTCTTTTCCCCTAAGCATTGTAAAACTAAACTACGTCGTTTAACTCCTAAACTACGTAGTTTTGAGCAGTTTAAACCTAGTATTCTAATCAGATCTTTCACTAAGCCATTCATTCACCTAAATTCCCCAAAACTAGAGTAAAAGGAGAAGAAACAGTCGACCAAGCCCTCTCCAAGAATGCAACAGGTTTTCTTCAGTTCAAGCCCCGAAATCAAAAGATTTCTTGGTGAAATTCGTCACCAGGTATGTGGAATTTCACTAGTGGATTCCTTTCATCCACTAGGTCCCTATAATTCAGTCAGATTCTTGATTCTCTACCTCTTGTAGACCTAGGGTTTCTAGAACTTTAGAAAAATTGTGGTGATTTAGCTGTTATAGTGTTCTTAATCAGATTGTCATGTTTTCGTAGCATTGTTGCTTAGTTCCTTGCATTAAACTCAGAACGCTAGTTGTGTAGAATCGTTTAGTTCATGAATTACACTAGCTAGGTTAGATAAACAGGTATACATGGCTCAGATTTCGAATGTTTCATTGTCAGTACGTAAATGTTGCATTCTCAGTTATCTTGTCAGAATGTTGAGCTATCCAGTATATTTCAGTTATGTTGTATTGTACACAATTCAAGTTGGGAGTAGGCTTAACACTGAGTTGGACTAGGGTTCAGTTACCCTTATAGTCCCAGAACTACGTGCCCTCGTAGGTTTATAAGTCCCCTCTGTGGGCATCAGATTTAGTGATTATGCCAGTCATGCCTTTATACCCCTGGCAAGGTATATTGGGTCCTCTCGATGGGGTGTATACATCGGACTCCAGGTTTAGCTCACGTGGTTTTATGTAGGTTAATAGTAGCTCCCATAGTCAGACTTTAGTGCATTTGACCAGGTTTTCAGTTTATACTTTGGTATTCAGTCAACATGTCCTATTCATGATTTAGTACTTGGTCATTCCATTTAGCTCAGTTTCAGTATATTTCAGTATTATTATTCTATTCAGATTATGTTATTGCTCAGTTATATAAGTTCGGCTATATTATATATCTTGCATACTCAGTACATTCCAATTACTAACGCATACTCTGTGCTACATCCTTTTATGATGTAGGTTCAGGTACTCAGCATCCAGATCACACATAGATCAGTTCCTAATGTGTACTCAGCAGCTTCAGTGGTGAGTCTTCATACTTCGAGGACAATAGACATGTGTTTATCATAGTTCAGTCTTTCATTTCAATTTCAGTTTTGCTAGGGTTAGCTGGGGGCATGCCCCAGCAATTCTAGTCTGTAGAGGCTTTTCAAGACATAGTATTAGATTCAGCTTTAGCTTTTGAGTGATTGTTCAGTATCACTGAACTCTTAGAAATTATTTATATATTCAGAATAGTATTAGGTATTCCCCATCTTTCGGTTAACTAATATTTTTGCTTCCGCACAGTATATCTTTATTCAGTTGTTTTAGTATGCTTATGATATTCCAGCAGCAAGGTTAGGTTGGGGTCACCTGTGATCCTAGGTCTTGTGTTACGTCAAGAGGGTAGCCTCGGGATGTGACAATATGGGTAGAAGAACTAAATGACTTCAGACCAATAAGTTTAGTGGGGGGATTATACAAGATAATTGCAAAAATTTTGGCTGAAAGACTAAAGAAGGCGATGCATAAGCTTTTGAACATGCAATAAATGGCTTTTATCAAGAGCAGGAAGATCCAATGCAAGTTGGATATTTACAAGGAATATGATCACCTGAATTGAAATTTTTTGATGAAGATGATGTAGAGGATGGGTTTTGGTGAAAGATGGTTAAAGTGGATTCGACAGTGCATAAGCTCAGTGAAGTTCTCTATTCTAATCAACAGAAACCCATATGGATTTTTCCCATCAAACATGGGTCTGAGACAAGGGGACCCCCTACCTCCTTTTCTTTTTATCTTGGCTATGGAGGGGTTGAGCAATATATTCCAGATTGCAAGAGTAAATGGTTGCATCAAAGGTTTCCAAGTGGGGGAGAATACAATAAACAATCTAGAGATCACTCATCTACAGTATTCAGATGACACTCTAGAATTTTGTGGAGCTGTAAAGGAGAAAATGCTGATTTTAAGAGGTATTTTAAATATATTTGAGGCTATGTCAGGTTTGTTCATAAACTAGAACAAGAGTTTCATTTATCCCGTAAAGATAGTACCAAATATTGAGGACTTAGCTTACAATCTAGGAGGGAAAGTAGGTGAACTACCAACAACCTACTTGGGAATGCCTTTGGGGACAAAGCGCAAGTCAAGTGGAATATGGAGTGGTGTAATTAAAAAATGTGAAAGGAAGCTTGTGAATCGGAAATGTCAATACCTATCCTCAGGTGGTAGACTAACTCTAGTTAACAGTGTCCTGGATGCCTTGCCATCATACATGATGTCAACATTCGCTATACTAGCCAAAGTAACCAAGATGTTAGATGCAATTAGGAGGAACTTTCTATGGAAAGGAGTTAAGATAAAAAGATGTATCATTTGGTCAAATAGGAGTATCTGCTAATTAGCAAGAGATGGGATGGACTCAACATCAGAGATTTGAGTACGGAGAATAAGATCTTGATGATAAAATGGTTGTGGAAATTTGCGTCACAAGAAGTATCTCTATGGAAGGAAGTAATAACAAAAAAATATGGCATGGAGGACAAGTGGATGACAGAGGTGGTGACCAACCCTTATGATTGTAGTGTATTGAGATCAATCAGGAACTTAAGGCTACTAATGAAGGATACAAAAAACTTTAAGGTTGGTAATAGAGAAAAAATAGCCTTCAGGAATGGCATCTGGTGTGGAAGGAAACACTCAAACAAGCATTCCCTAAGCTACATACTCTAAGTCAAGAACATGAAGCATCAATGGCAGACTTATGGACAGGACAAGGGTGGAACCTACATCTAGGAAGAAACTTAAATGACTGGGAAATGACATCTATAGCAAGATTTCATGACATAATGTCTATGGCTACCAATCTAACATAAGAGGATGATAGACTGATATGGAGAGGGGAGAGAAAGGGAGAGTTCACCCTAAGATTTGCATATCGAGAACTGAGGCCTATTGAAGTGCAGCAAGAAGGATGGCCCTCCAAGATGATCTGGAGAACAAAAATTTCATACAAGGTTAATTATTTCACAAGCTTTTGGAAAAGCAGGAATTCATGACACATGAAAACTTGAACAAGAGGAAACACAACCTTTGTTGTAGATGCTATGTATGCGAAGAGCAGGTGGAGACAGTCAACCATCTCTATTTACACTGCAATTGGAAAAATCAATTATGACAGATGTTCATCCAAAAGAGGAAGCTTAAGTATACAAAACCAGGGAGAATCACATCAGTTCTAAAATGCGGAACAATGATGGAAATGCAAGAAAAAAAAAGGAGAGATGGAGAATTGTCCCACCATGCATTTGGTGGAGAATTTTGAAGGAAAGGAATCAGAGATGTTTTAAAGGAAAGAACAACAATATTCAGAAGATAAAGATAAACTACCTAGGTTATTACTATTTTTGGTGTAAGCAAGTAGTGATATGAAATTCTGAATATGTTTCTAATGTTATTGACTGGTTGTAACTAGAAGATCTTAGGAAGGATGTAAGTATAACTTTTTGGAGGGAGACTACACTTTGATGTTGTATACCTGTGGATATATAGAAGTAAATGTTACCTTTTAAAAAAAAATTCCTTCTCAACAGAGTTAATGAATATTTTGATCATTTCCCAGCAGTGACATCCTTATTGGTTTAAGGATAAATATGTCCTTCCACTTTGTTAGGACCGCAAATAATCAGGTGTCATGTGGAAGCCTGTTAAACAAACCTTAAAAGACTATGAGTAAGAAGAAAAACAAGAAATATATCAAAAGAAACAAGGACTTAACGCGATTTTGTCAACTGACAAAGGAGCTGAGCTATCCACTATATAAATATGAGAGTACAAAATATAGAGATAAATTCTCAAGATTTTGTTGATTGTCTCTCAAAGTGATAGTCTTTCCTTTATATAGAGAGTATACACATTACATAGAGAGTATACACATTACACATCCCTAAATATATGTTATTCCTATCTCTAAAGATTAGCTATTCAATCCACCTAAATCTGCCATTCAGATCCATCTAAATCTACTATGCTATCCCTCCAAATCCGCTATTTTATCACAATATTATCCTCTATGATTATTATAACAAATCTCTATAATTACAACACTATATACATTAATATATACAATCATTCTCCATTATTCATCATTGCTAACATCCCCCCTCAAATTGATGTTGGTGGATCAAGAAGCATCAATTTGCCTACTAGAAACTGATGGCGTTTTCATGCCATGAATTTTGTAAATGCATCAACTATCTAAAGATCAATGGACACGTGCGGAAGAGTGTTATCTCCTTTATTCAGGTTAGTAAAAATAGAAACAGAAAAAATGAAATAGACAGAAAATAAATAATCCGTGTCCACAGAACCCACTGTGTATCCTTAAGAAATTTAATCCTCTCAAATACTCGAGGTTGTAGATTAATTCTTCCCAAGATAAAATAAATTAACTATTAAAGAAGTAACGGTACCTCAAAATTCAATAATTTCAGTGAACTCAAAGAACAACAACGAGAGCACACATAGACGAACTCGATTGACAATTTGATTTGTAATAAAATGTATGCAAAAGAGAGAAAGTTTTCAGTGTTTGAAAAATGAGATAAATCTCTCTATTTATAGCCAATTGTGGCAAGGAATGTGTATGTTCAGATAAGTGTGAACTCATCTGTTTAGACATGTCTTTCCAGAACGTTTGTGTCTTTTGGGAAAAAATGTAGGTTCAGAAAGAATAGGTCCCTTCTGAACGACTTTACCGTTACGCGTGAATTTTCAATTAATTCTGTTATGAAAAATTCATTCTGTTAATTAATTAATTAACATTCTAAATCAATTTTTAATAAAAAATAAATTAATAAATGAGATTGATTAAAAAAAATTGCCTAAAAAATTATCAATCAATCACATCATTTGCCAAAGCCGAAGTTGAAGCCGAGGTCGAGCAAGCGACAGCGACGACGCGAGGGGGCACCTTCTACTTATCCCTCTAAGAGCTAAAGAAAGTGTTTCCTAATATAAGGACAACACTTTTCCTTTCTTCTACCAACATGGGAGAAATGACTTTTAATTTTCAAAGACTTTCCATTTGAAATGACTTTTCAGTTTCCCTCCAAATTGGTTCTCCCACATTTTCCAATTTCTCATTCATTCTTATTTCCCATTCACACCTTGATAAAACCCAACAAATAGTAATGACCCCATTATCTACAGCTTCTCGCATATAATGACAATCTACTTTGATGTGTTTGGTCCTCTTCTAATCAACCAGATTAGTAGCAATCTAAATAGTACTTGTATTATCATCATAGAGAGGAGTAGGATTAGATTGAAGAAATCCAATCTCAGCAAGTAATCCAAAAATCCATACAACTTTGGCGCAAGTAGTAGACATAGATTGATATTCAGCCTCTGCTGAGGATTTTAATACACAGTCTTTCTTCTTACTCTTCCGAGATATGAATGATTCTCCAAGGAACATGCAGGAATCAGTTAGTGACTGAACAACGAGTATCAAGACATCTTGTCAAATCAGATTCACTAAAGGCATTAAGACGAATAGGAAAACCACTAGGACAGAATCATCCATGAGTAGATGTTCCTAGAAGATATCGAATGATGCGACGAACTGCCACCAAATGGAGATGACGGGGAGCTTGCATAAATTGACTAACTTGATGAAGTACAAAGAGATATCAAGCAAAGTAATAGTAAGGTAATTTAGGCTCTCAACTAATTGTCGAAATATAGTTGGATTAAGAAGAGGATCGCCTTTCTTACGACAATACTTCACATTCAATTCCAAGAAGTATCTACGAAGGAGGAATCTTGATGACCAGCCAAATAAATGAGATCCTGAGTATATTTGTGTTTGTTTAGAAACACATCTGAAGAATTATTATGAACTTCCAAACCAAAGAAATATGCAAGTGTGCCAAGATATTTTATATGAAAAGAATCTTTAAGTTGCTGTTGGAGAGTAGTGATTAATGAAGAATATGCACCTGTGATAATAATAATGTCATCTACATATACAAAAAAAAGAACACAACTTGTAGATGTTTTTTGATGAAACAAAGATGAGTCATATTTGCTCTACTCAAAAAAAAATTGTAGCAAAGTAGATCGAAATTTGTCAAAACAAGCCCTAAGAGCTTGTTTTAGTCCATACAAAGACCACTTCAACTTGCATACATATGATGTAGGTGATGAGAACAAACCAGGTAGAGGTTTCATATAAGTATCTTCTTAAGATCACTATGGAAAAACCATTTTTGACATCCATTTGATGAAGATACTAGTTTTGCGAATAACCAATGGCAATAATTGTTCTCACCATAGTAATTTTTTCTATTGGTGCAATCGTCTCTACATAGTCTACACGATACTCTTGTCAATTACCATGAACAATTAACTGAGCTTTGTATTGATCAAGAGTGCCATCAAAATGAAGATTAATTGAATGAACCCATTTACATCCATTGCACGGACATTTGAAGGACATTAAACATTATCCAATGTGTTATTTTCTTTAAGGGTCAAAAGATCTTCCTCCATTGCTTCCTGCCAATATTCATGCTTGGAAGCTTGTGAGTAACAAGTTGGAATAGAAATGGTGGGTAAAGTAGAGGAAAATCCATACCAATTAGGAGTACGAGATACTCTAGTAGATTAGCGAGTAGGCATAGGAGGATTAGACCTTGAAGAATTATCAAATTCTAGTTGTGGTGCAATCTCAGGTGGCGGATCAGTTTCGGGATAGGGCAGAGTTGACCAACTTCGTTATACACAAATACAGGTTTGAACCCCTTAAAAGAAGATGATGAATCCTGAAAAGTAGGAAGACGATGAGAAACAGAAGATGACTCAACATGAATAGAAAAGAACAATTGATTTTCAAAATAAACAACATTTCTAGAAATATGAAATTTGTTAGAATATGGATCATAGAAAATAAAACCTTTTTGTTAAGTACTATAACCCATAAAAGCACATTTAGTAGACTAAACATAAAGTTTAATGCGTTGAGAAGGAGGCAGATGCACAAAACAAGAACAATCAAATGTATGAAAATTATCATAGCTAAGATTTTGATGATAAAGAAGATAATATGGGAACTCAAGATTTAGCTATTTAGATGATAGTCTATTAATTAAATGGACAGAAGTAGAAAAATCCTCCACCTAGTATTTGTATGGGATAGAGTACTCAATCAATAAAGTACGAGTGACATCTAAAAGGTGGAAATTTTTACGCTTAACAACCTCATTTTATTGTGGTGTACATGGACAAGAGCATTGTGAGACAATTCATTTATAAAGCAAGAAACTTTTTAATTTATAAGACATATATTCTCCACTAGAATCAGATCTTAATAATTTGATACTTGTAGAAAATTGATTCTTATTCCCCTATAAATCATAATTTGATAAATGAAACAACATAATATAATTTGAATGTCCTATACGCTTATGCCAAACCTCAGTTTTACTAGTTGTAGAAGTACAAGCAAAAGATAGAATAGGAGGAATGAAAAAGTGTATAGAAAACAATCTTCCAACTTTAGCCCCCTTTAAAATTATCACCTGACACCTGATCCTGCACAAGACAACCATTACGAGAAAATTTCACATCACAATTGTTATCTACCAATTGTCCAACTGAAATAAGAATAGTAGAGAACTGTGGTGAAACAAAAGCATTTTTGAAAGTTGGAGTAATATCCCCAACCTTGGTAATGGGTAAATTACTACCATTGGCAATTTGTATTTGTGATTGATCTTTTAGTATGCATGTTGAGTTGGTCATATGATTAGAAGCACCCAAAACAACTATCCAAAATTTAGATGCAACACCATTACCTTGTAATTCCAATGTTGAAGAGGTTAACACGATCATTTGTTAAACCATTTCACGAGTAAGGATTTGTCTTGAAGATGAGTTATCAATAGTGGAACCATTTATCCTAGCTTCTAAAGCATTGGCCCTATGATTTTGAGGGCGTGTGGGACATTCTTTGATAATGTGTCCTTATTGTTTATAATAATTACAAAACTTCTAACAACAATTTCTAGCAATATGACCATATTCCTTGCAACTATAGCATTGAGTTCTAGTTATATCCATATCTTTTCCTTTACCTTCAGCAGCAAATGCAATAGTGGCATCCTTTTCTTGCTTGTTAGCATTTTATGTGACAAGACACTGCTCTTCACGAAGTAATTCCCTAAAACAAACCTCCAAGAAGGGAGAGGGATCAAGGTTCTTCAAGTTAGAGCAAACACTCCCAAACTCGGACCGTAATTTCATCAAAAATTGATCTCTCTTACTTTGATCTTGAACTACCCGAATAAAAGACAAATATTCAAAAGGTATTTTGGCATAAATAATATCTGTAAATTTAGCCCATAAGTTCTAAAATCAAGAATAATAATCCTGAACAGAGAGACCTCCTTGAGAGTAATTAGAAATTTCCAACACTAACTAAAAGCTTCTTGCGCTATTATCCTGGTTGTAAACCTTTTGTAAATAATCCCACATAGCCTTGGTTGTCTTGTAAGGTTTGAGATTAAGAACAATAAGAGGGCCAATAGACCCCAAAATCCTTTTCATTACCCGAGCATCATTAATCTTTCATTCACCTAACTTGGTAGGATCAGTAGGAGCAGGATCACTACCATCTATATGGCTCCATAGTTCTTTTTTTCCAGTGACAAATAACTGAAATTGAAATTTCCAAGAAGAATATTTTTTTCTGGTGAAACGAACACTGAAGGATTCAAAGTGATGTGAATTCATGCTTTTGAATAGCTATGGAAACTAGAAACACTATGACTAAAAAAACAACTAGAATGACCAAGATCAAGAGTCTTGGGTGTTAAGGACTAATTGTCGACGAATAGTCAACAAAATTAAGATTTTTGGAAAAAAACTCTAATAAACAAGACAACCAAGAGAAGTATCTAGTACAATATCAAGATTTTGCTGATTGCCTCTCAAAGTGAGAGTATTTCCTTTATATAGAGAGTATACACATTACACATCCCTAAAAATCCATTATTCCTATCCCTAAAGATCACTTATTCAATCCCTCTAAATGTGCCATTCAAATCCCTTTAAATTTGTTATGCTATCCCTCCAAATCCGCTATTCTATCACAATATTTTTTTCTATGATTTTTACAAAAAATCTCTAGAATTATAATAATATATATTAATATATACAAGCATTCTCTATTATTCATCATTCTAACATAAATAACCTCAACCAATTCACTTGTGTCCCACATATTCTCCTCGTAACCAAAATTCTCAAAACCCCTAGGACTACATTGTGAATGCTACTATGTTAGAAGGAACGAACCTTTATTTATAGAGTCCTAAACCTTTTCCTACAAGAAAAGTACTAGCCAAATATGAAGACTTTATGTTTTCCTTATAAGTAAAAGAAAAACCTATTTATGATAAGAAACTTAGGGCAATTAATACCCAAAACACTTATCATGAACGACATATTATGTCCTTTGAGCATTTCATGGATTCATGTACGGTAGTGGTGACTTTTTTTTGGAAGGTAAAGTGTATAAGAAGAACTTGACAGGATGCGTGGTTGATGAAAATAGAGTAACATTTGAGTAGATAAAGCAAAACATATCTCTATGGTTGATGGAATTCTTACTTCATTTTTGCCTACTGACCCGGTTGTACTCCTGTGTAATGTATTGATAAGGAGGTAAGACATCCCAATTATTTATGGGTTTTCTCTTCTTGCTAATTTATGTCAAGAAATAGATTTGCTTAATTGAGGTTCCCAAGCACCAAATTAACAACGTAACAAGCTTAACAATTTTTAATGATCTTTTGGTCCTCATCTGTATTCTTATTTTGTGGTAGAACAGTCATAATATCAATCTAGATAGTCCAACTTAAGTTTCTCTTTCCAGTGCCCTAGTATTATGTAGCATTAAGGAATGTTCTCGTTATTATAGGGTTTGGACTTGAAGGGTTATTTTAGGTGCAAGTAGGGTACGAAGGAGGTGGAGAAGGTGCTATGAAGGGTAGTTGTACTTTTCGTGAATTTTTGTGTTGGAAGATCCATTTCCAACATCAAATAATTTGGGGATATCCGTTTAGATTAAAGAAATTGAGTCTTTTTCTTTGCACCCAAGGGCCTAGTGGTATTGAAGTGGATTGAGGAAAAAAAACTAGGTGATTCCATCGGTCCAAGACTGATGAACAAAATTACCTGGTACATTTGTTGGTGGGGAGGTAGCATGTACTTCATGAATTAGTTGAGGTGTACATAAACTGTCCTGGACACCATGGTTATAAAAGTAGTATTTTCCTTTCTTGTTTCTCAGTGTTGGGGTAGCGTAAATTAGTAGTGCAAAATGCTGAATCTTGTTTTGTCAGGGGCTATTCTGAGGCCATTAGAATAATTAATATCCTCCTGATCCCTTGATTTATCTTTCCAAAACTACATTTTGGCATGTGATGAAACATTCAGATTCTTTTGACTTCAAACATGCTCCATTCTGACCCAATAAAATGGAAGGACGGTGAAGATGGAGATGAGGAAAGAGGATAGTTTGAATAAGAATTGACATCCTCTAAGAAAAAATCTTAAGCTATTGTAATTATAGTATACTATTGTGACCTGTCTGAGTTTTTGGCCAAAATCATCCCTCAACTACACCCAAAACTCTTTTTATTATCGCGGTAAAAAAATTCTTCAATTATCCTAAAAGCAGCAAGATTCATCCTTCTATTCATTTCCATCGGTAAACTTACATATTAAATCCTCTTTTGTACCTTCTCGTCCTTTTCTTAGCTGATATTTGGTAATTCTAGTTATATTGGCCAAATTTACAGTGCATATATTAGCACTTGTTCTTTTAAAATTTACACGCACTCATGACATTAATACTCCCCTTTCATGTAAGTGAAGTTTGGATTCATGATGCATGAACATCTGGTGTCTCTGAATTCTTTTACTTGTTAGGACTTATAATTTTACTACTTAATTCATATTATTATTTTAAAAACTTTTGTTTTACAAACACACAAAAAATGTTAACTATAAATTATGATTTCTAATACTTCTGGTGTCTAAGTTCATGTGTCACTTTTCACTTCTCAAGAGGCAATTTAACTAATCTTTGAACTAAATTGGATTACAACATATAAAATAGACTAAGCTTCATGCTCGAAGTTCTTTCACTTTTCTGGAAATTAAGGGAAAACTATATATATTTCTACTTATATGATTAGAAATCATATAGAGCTGTGAAATATTTTCTTGGAATAATATTGGTTGTCGTCGTTAATTCAAAGAGGAACATACTTCCGGACAGAGTTGCTGCTACTGTGAAGTTGAGGGTGAAAACCTCCTTTGTAGTCCATCCACTTTAAATAAGAATTATCTATCAATCAGCTAAGAGAAGGATAAGAGCAAACAGAATGGAGGGTATGTAGGCTTAACCATTAGTTTATGAATCTTATCATTATTGGAATAATAGAGTATTTTTTTGTTCACTATGATAGAACAATGGTGCAGTTCAAGTCTCAGGTATAATTGAAGGATATTTTTGACAAAAAACTCTGACCTGTCTCCTAATCCTTGCTATTTCTACAAATGTAGGTATTTTATTCTGACTGCAAGTGATATGGAGGAACGGTACCAGATCCCAGAGTCTTCCTATTGTTAGAGAATCTAAGATCATGTGTTGGGGCTCTATATATTTTCTTGTTTGAAAATCAAAGTCAAGTATGTTGACTAATTCTTCAAAATAGTTCTGTTGCACAAAATCTGTTTGTGAATCTATTTTTTAGGATTAGTGGGTTTAAGTTTTTATATAGTCAATGCATTATCTTCTTATTGTAGTGGGTCATGTTTACCACTTTTCCCATATTTTTTCATTATTAGTTAGTGCCTTTATTTTAGCTTACGAAGTTAACTGTAAGCCTATAAATGTCAGTAAGTGTTCTTGTTTTAGTAATAGAAAAAGGTTGAGCAGTACAAGAAAACTCTCTCTGAAAGCTTCTTTTTTTTCTTTTCGTCTCTTGATCCAATAGTTTTGTATCAAAGCAATTAGAAAGCAAAAGAAGTGAACCACAACAGAGTCCTTCTTCTTCTTCTTTTCTTTTTCCAGGTGCATTCTCTGGGAATTAATGTAACGTGAGAGAGTGGACCCCATCAAATTTTATCCAAAAAACCTAATCATAGATGGAAAATGGCAGTAAACTCTAATTCTAACTCTCAACATCTTCCAATCTTCAAAGGGGTGAAGTACCATTTTTGGAGCCTTAAGAGGAAGACTCTTTTTAAGTCTCAAGGGATACGGGACTTGGTGGAGAATGGATTTCCAGACCCCGATGAAGGCCTTGCAGAACAACTGCGGGAAAATTGCAAGAACGATTCGAAGGCATTGTTCCTGATTCAGCAAGCCCTTGATGATAATATCTTCCCTAGAATTTTAGTAGCAGAGACTTCCCATAAAGCATGGGAATTTTCGCAACAGGAGTATATGGAAGATAAGAAGGTAATTATAGTTAACTTACAAACTTTGCGTCGTAATATTGAAACTCTAAGCATGAGAACTAGTTAACCAGTGCAAGTTATATGTCTAGAGTCTCTGTAATTTTTAATCTCATGAAGTCTTATGGAGAGAAAATTAATGATGAAACTTCTGTAGCAAAGGTGTTGAGGTTTTTAACCACTAATTTTGAGCATGTGGTTACTGCTATCGAAGAATCCAAGGATTTATCTGATTATACATTTAATGAAATAATGGGCTCTTTGTTATCTCATGAAGATAGGCTAAACAAGTCTTATGAGAAGGTTGAAGAGAAGCTATTCCAGGTGAAAGATGACTCATTTTCTCCAAGGAAAAATCCTTAAATTTTTTCTGGTAGATTTAGAGGAAGAGGTTTATTTCATGACCGAGGTCGAGGCCATGATAGAGGCAGAGGACAATTTAGTGGCTCACATCAGCACAAGAGTGACTTGCAATACCAGTATTGTAAGAAGTCCGGCCACACTTAAGCATTTTGTTTTACCAAGCAAAGAGATAAGCAGCAACATGCCAATTTCTCCGAGAAAGTTGAGGATGAAAGTAAGTTGCTCATGGATCATTCTCCAATTACTGACAATTTTGATGGTGTTTGAATTATTGATAGTGGATGCTCGAATCATATATCTGGTACAAAATCTCTATTAAGAGATCTTGATGAGTCGAAAAGAGTGAAGTTCGACTCAGTGATGACAAACAAGTACGAGTAGAAGGCTGAGGTACCATATCCATCAAAACAACGCAGGGTAATTCTAAACTTATCTGTGATATAACTTGAATATTAATGGGTTGAAATTGTTAACTAGAAAGAACATGGTAGTTGGTTTACCAAAACTGGGTGAGCTTGAGTTATGTGAATTGTGCATATTCGGAAAACAAAGTAGAAAATCTTTCTCCGTAGCAAAATATTGGAGAGCTATTAGTTGTCTTGAGCTTGTACATGCTGACTTGTGTAGATCAATAAAGACTGAGTCACTAGTAGTTGGACTTACTTTCTGAAGTTCAAATCTGAAGAGTTTGAGTATTTTATGAAATTCAAGGCACTTGTGGAGAAGCAAATAGGTTTCAAGATAAAAGCTCTTCGCACAGATCGTGGTAGTGAATTTTTATCTAATGATTTTAATTTATTTTTAGATGAGAATGGAATTCATAGGGAGCTTACAGCACTATACTCGCCACAAAAAAATGGAGTCACCGATCGAAAAATCCGCACAGTGGTTTAGATGGCTAGAAGCTTACTTAATGCAACGGGACTTCCAATTCAATTTTGGGGAGAAGCAGTGGTTGCAACTGTGTCACTCTTGAATATCTCTCAAATAAAAGTGGTTTTAGATCGAACTCCATATGAAGCATGGACAGGTCGAAAACCATGAGTAAGCCACTTGAAAGTCTTTGGTTGTATAACTTATGCTTTGGTTAATATATGTTCTAAACTAGATGAAAAATCAGAGAAATGCATTTTTATTAGTTATAGTCCTCAATCCAAAGCATATATACTATATTATCCAACTTGTGGCAAAGTGATTATCAACAGGAATGTTGTTTTTAATGAAGAAGAAGCCAGGGAGTGGAATGACGAAAAAGAAGATTCTATATTCTATATTCTTGTTCTATCAGAAGGAGAGCATACTACGATTCTTGAATCAATAGATTCTTCTCCTTCCTCTCCTTCTAGAAGTAATACTAATCTTTCTCCTCTTAGCAGTAGAGCAACAGTTCTATTCTAGCAAGCTCTCATTCCCCTTCTTCAACTCCATCCAGCGAAATGCTACCAACTAAGTTTCGATCATTGAAAGATGTTTATGTATCTTTTAGTTTATCCTTGTTAGTTGCTGAACCGACATGTTATGAAGAAGTTGCAAAGCAACCTGAGTGGCACAATGCAATGATTGAAGAGATACAGGCCATTGAGAAAAACCAAAATGTCATGCCCCGAGCCTAGACCCTGGACGCGACTGGCACTCGAGAACCATTGCTGGCCCCAAGCGAACCCTTATCCTGGCTTAAATCTTAGCGGAAGACTTACTCAAGATATAAGATAAAACTTAAAAGCACAACTTTACTAAAATGTCTCAAAAGATAACTTAGAATGTTTTAGAAATAAAAATTCAACTAGCAAAAGTGGCAACTCAAGTCTCAACACAAAAGAAAAAAAAGAAAAGACACATGAACTACTGTCTATCTATCTATCTATGAAGCCTCTACTAACTGCGATGGATGTCGGGAAAAGACCCAGGACATCCTAATAAAACTAGAATGACAAAACATAATAAAGGGATCCTCCGGAAGCAAGGAGGCTGACCAACAACTCTGAAGCTCAACTGGATTAACGAAGCGCTTGATGTTGAATCTGGTTACCTGTATCTGCATCATAAAAGATGCAAGCCAAATGGCATCAGTACATGGAATGTACGATCATATGAGGGGAAATCTAAAACAAGACATAAGCATGAACTGGAACTGAAAGAAACACTTACCTCGTCTCAACTCAACACAAGGATACTCAACTCATTTCAATATAAAGCAGTAGTAAAGAATGCATTATAAAGAAAGGCTTTTTCAACAGTAGATAACAACTTCATGTATTTAAAAATACAATATAATCAGTCTGTATGCAAGAATGAAAAATAACTCTATTTTTATATGAAAATACAAAATAAACTTTGTGGGAGATTCTCTAACCGACAACCATCACTATGAGCTATGTGATGATATAACGTCTAGCCCACGCTGCCAGAATTTTCCTATACTTTTCCGGGGTATAGAACCTACTATTTAGTGGATCCACTAGTCTATGATAAAAGCATTAAGGAATCATCTAAAAAGTATGACCCTTGCTACCCACGTTGGCTACATTGTGTATGGGGACTATGAGTTGTATATACTCTCCCCCATATCGGTGCTCAATTCTACTCCCAAAATATACTAGATTATATGTTTTTAAAAACATAACTCTTTCTGTGGTTTGAGATTATTACTCAAAAATCTTTCTCTTAAAAGAGGTGGTACTCAGAACTGCTCATGAAAATTCTTCTGGAAATTGGTGTTTCTTCTCATCTTAAATGTAAAAACATTTGCTCTTGGTAATACTAAATTCCCATATATCATTTTAAAGAAAATGACTCAACTTTACTCTTCTTCAACTCAATGCTCAAGTCTTAAAACAAGTTCAAAAGATTGTAAAAAGACTTCTTAAAATGACTTGAAGAACTCTCAAGACTTGACTCTTAGCTCTACCTTGAATTTGAATTTATGGATTCAAGGTCATGATTAATATTTATGAATGATTTCTAGATGTTTAGCATTAGTTTAGAGTAGTTATAATCAATAGGGAGTGAAGGTACACTTTAGGAGAACTTAGACGGGTAAAACAATGAAAAAAAGGGTGGAGGCAGGCAACCCTAGCGCACTGCTGGCGCGGGGCGCAAGACCCTGAACTTCAAAGACTGGATTCTGGCGCACCACCCTAGACCCTCTAGCGCATCTGGGGCGCACCACGCCAGCCCCTCCCCAGGTCAACCTGACGAATTTTTCAACTCGTTTTCCTATCTTAATTCGACTAAAATCAATTCTTTTTCTCAATTTCTTCTTAGATTCACTTACCCAACACATGTATATGAGAATCTATTCAAAAACAACTCTTAAACTCGATACGATTATCTCAAGAACTCATCAATCCCATCCTAATTCAAGAACGAAAGCAACTTCAAGAACACCAATCAAGAACATCAAACCTTCAACTTTCTAGAACAAAATTACGCTGAAAGTAACATGATTGGCGTGTGGGTGAATAAAGCCAACACTATGAGAACTCACATACCTCTTCTGGATCGAACCCTTGGCGAAAATCCTCAAGAAAACCTTCGATTTCGCAAGAACTTGATGAACGCCTTGACCTTTCTCCTCTTTTCTCCTCTTTTCTCTTCTTGAATTCTTTTTTAAAACCCTAGTGTAATTTAGGATTGTGTAAACTGAACCAAATCAGTTTAGACCCCTAATTAATTACTAAAAACTAATTAAATCTAATAGGGTAAGGAAAATACCAAAATACCCCTCATATTTTTGGGTAACATTCCTTAACTGGATATCTCGACTTCAAACTGGCATATCTCCCTCATACGGGCTTGAAAATTAGCAAAACTCAGTGGCGTTGGAAAGAGGATTCCAAGACCTTTCATTTGATATCTTATGGGTCACCTAACTCATCATGTACTGAATGTTATGGTCATTTGAAGTTGACCCTAAACTCATAACTTATGCAAAATTTCAGATTTTGCTATTTCCAATTTAGTTCTTTCTGTTTTTAGCTCTTTCAAATACCGAGGTGTCACAATATGTCCCCCTTGGGAACATTCATCCTCGAATGATATTACTCTAAGTAGACTAAGGGTAGTAGCATCTGAAGCCCAGCTCAAACACTCGATATGCAAAGTAACACAACATTTCAATTTAAAATCAATGCCAAGAAAAGGATTAGTACTTTAATTTGGAATTTCTCCGGACTCGAAGAGATGTGGGTATCTCTTCTTCATATCCTCCTCAGCTTCCCAAGTAGCTTCCACAAAAAACTGATTCCTCCACAAAACCTTGACTGATGCTACCTCATTGGTTTCAACTTGCGAACCTGGTGATCTAGAATCTGAACAGGAATCTCCTCATAAGATAAGCTATCCTTAATACCAATATCTTCAGTAGGAATGATGAGTGAAGGATCGCCCATACACTTCTTCAACATTGAAATGTGGAATACCGTATGGACCACTGCTAACTCTTGTGGTAGCTCCAACTCATAAGCCACGTTACCGATCTTCTTGGATATTCTGTAAGGACCAATATATCGGGGACTAAGTTTCCCCTTCTTACCAAATCTCATAACGTCCTATATGGGTGAAACCTTCAAATATGCCCAATCATCTACTTCAAACTCTAAGTCTCTTCTCCTAACATTTGTATAGGATTTCTAACGACTCTGTGTTGTTTTCAACCTCTCTTGAATAATCTTCACTTTCTCCATAGCTTGAGGAACCAAATCTGGTCCTATCAACCCAGTCTCACCAACCTCAAACCATCCAATAGGATATCTACATCTTCTCCCATGAAGAACCTCATAAGGAGCCATCTGGATGCTAGAGTGACAACTGTTGTTGTAACCTAACTCAATGAAAGGTAAGTGATCATCCCAATTACCTTTGAAATCGATAACACACGCCCTTAACATATCCTCTAAAGTCTGAATCGTACGCTCTGCTTGACCATCAGTCTGAGGATGAAAATCAGTACTAAGGTTCACCTTTGAACCCAAACCCTTCTGGAAAGACTTCCAAAATTACGCGGTGAATTGCGCACCTCTATCTAAAATAATAGATACAGGAACTCCATGAAGTCTGTAACACCCCATATCCTAGAAAGACCAGAATACAGATTTCAGAAGTTGCCGGTGCCACCGACGGGCACCACCCACGAACCGTAGGGTGACCCACGAACCATAGGTGGGATCCGTGGTTTTCCACCTACAACCGTCCCCAGAAAACTCAGACAGAATATTCTAAGCCACGACCCACGGCCGAACCCACGGACCATAAGTCAGGCCACGGACCGTGGATCGAGGCCCTAGAACCCCATCGATGGTTGACCAGCACGAACAGTCGATCCATCCACGGTCCGTCGGTCTGATCCATCGGTCACCCCGACAGTAGTTAAGTCAGGGTTCGTTTGGTCTTCACCCTATGCGTTGGACCCCTAAACTACATCGTTTAACCCCTAAACTACGTAGTTTTGGTCAGTTTAAGCCTAGTAGCTTAATTAGAACTTACCCTAGTCAATTCATTCTCCAAAATTTAGCAAACTCAGAGCAAAAAAGGAGAAACATTCGACCACACCTTTTTCCAAGAACGCAATGAGTTTTCTTCAGTTCCAACCCCGAAATCGAAAGATTTCTCTGTGGAATTCATCACCAGGTATGTGGGATTTCACTAGTGGGTTTTTTTTGCCTATTAGGTCCCTATAATGCAGTCAGAATCTTGATTCCCTTGATATTATCTAGACCTAGGGTTTCTTGAATGTTGGAAATTGTTGGGTTTTAGCTGTTAGATTGATCAAAATCAGATTATCATGTTGTTGCTTTGTTTCTTGCTTGAAATTCAGAACCCTAGCTATGTAGTTCCTTTAGTTCATGAATTACACATGCTAGGCAAGCTATTTCAGTTATATACATGCTTTAGTTTACGAATGTCATATTATCAAATATAATTGTTGCATTCTGAGAGTTTGCATGTCAGAACATCAAGCTATCCATGTTTTACAAAATTTACTCATAATGTGTTAATTTCATAATAGATTGGGAGTAGCTTAATACCTAGTGCACTAGGTTCCAGCGTACCCTCATAGTCCCAGAACTACGTTCCCCGTAGGTTGTAAGTCCCCTCTGTGGGCATCAATTTAGTGATCACGCCAGTCATGCATTTATACCTCTGGTAGGGTATATTGGGTCCTATCGATGCGGCGTATACATCGGACTCCACATTTAGCTCATGTGGTTTTATGTTGGGTATTCGTAGCTCCCACAATACAGTCAGATTCTAGTGCATTGACCAGGTTATCAGTTACAGTTCAGTATTCAAACTCAGCATATCATGTACTTGGTCATTGCATTCAGTTAGGTCAGTATTCAGTATATCTCAGTATTTACATTCAGTTCAGATTATATCATTGCTCTTATTGCTTTGTTCAGTTATGATTATTGTTCAGCTTTACTCTATCTTGCATGCTCAGTACCTTTCAAGTACTGACGCATACTCTGCGCTACATCTTCTTGTGATGTAGGTTCAGGTTCTCAGCTTCCAGATCACTCATAGATCGGATCCTGATCTTCAACTCAACAGTATTAGTGGTGAGTCCTAATTCTCCAAGGACGGCAGATATGGTTCCTTTGCTTTTAGTCTTAGTTTGAGTTTTTGCTAGATTTAGCTGGGCCATGTCCCAGCATTTTTAGTCAGTTAGAGGCTTTATTTCAGACCTAGTTAGAATCAACTTTAGTATTTGAGTTTAATTTTTCAGTTGTTGTTAAACTCTCCAAATATATATATTCAGATGTAGTATGGGTATTCCCCATCATTTCACATTTATCTTATGATTAGCTTCCGCACAGTGTTTATTGATTCAGAAATCTTTTAGTATGCTTATGTTATGCCAGCAGGGTTAGCTTGTAGTCACTCGTGATCCTAGGTCCCGTGTCCGCGTCCTGGGGGTAGCTTCGGGGCGTGACAAACTTAGTATCAGAGCATTAGGTTTAAGTGTCCTAAAATGTCTGAAAAGGCGCACTAAGTAGAGTCCTTTTCATGGGTGTGAACTGCACCACATCTAATGAGGGGGAAGCTACGAAGTGTTTTAGGAAAGCCTCACTTTCTTGATATTTTTATCATGCATTTATATGATCTCTCTCTAACTCATCGTTATGTGTTTCAGATCATGCTTTCTCGTAGAGCTAACGTAAGGAATGTTGACGTAGCTCCTCCAGTCCCAGATCAGGTAGATTCAAATGCACAATTTCGGAACGCTATCCAACTTTTGGCTCAGAGTGTGACTAACCAGAACAACCAGCAGGTTCCAACTCCTGCAAAATGGTAATGTTGGGTCAGTTGCAGCTAGAGTTTGTGATTTTGTTAGGATGAATCCGCCTGAGTTCTTAGGATCGCAGATTGGTGAGGATCCCCAAAACTTCAAAGATGAGGTCAAGAAGATCTTTGGAGTGATGCAAGTGACAGGTAATGATAGGGTAGAGTTGGCATCCTATCAGCTTAAGGATGTAGCTCATATCTGTATACTCAATGGAAAGAGAACAGGGGTACAGATGCAGCTCCTATCACTTGGGAATGCTTTAGTGAGACTTTTCTAGATAGGTTCTTCCTAAGAGATTTGAGGGAGGCAAGAGCTCAGGAGTTCATGAATTTGAGACAAGGTAACATGACAGTCCAAAAGTATGGACTCAAGTTCACCCAACTCTCCAGGTATGCTCCTCACATGGTTGCCGATTCCAGCGCTCAAATGAACAAGTTTCTGTATGAAGTGTCAGACTTAGTGAAAACAGAGTGCAGAAATGCTATGTTGCTGGAAAATATGAACATCTCTAGGCTTATGACCCATGCTCAGCAGGTTGAGGGGGATAAGCTTAAGGAAATAGATAAGGACAACAAGAAAGCTAGAACAGGTAACTATGAATACTCTCAACAGAAATCGGGTGGTGGAAATCGCTCTCAGTTTCAGCAGAAATCTTCAGCTCTGGCACCTTCGTCAGCTAGTGTTCCATCCTCCAGGTTCCGATAGGATCAGAAAGGTAGGGCATCAGGCTCTAAGTCTCAGTAGAGTGTGTCAGGTACCAGAACCTACCCAACTTGTCCTAAGTGTTGTAAGAACCATACGGGAGAGTGTCTTGCATGAAAGGAAGGATGCCTTGGATGTGGTCAGTCTAGTCACAGGATGCGAGATTGTCCTTCTAAACAGGGTCAAGGAGGTAATAATGGCAGAGTTCAGTCCACAACTTCAGCAGCACCAGCAGGTTGCCCGACTCAGCAGGGTAACTCATCTGGTACAGGTGGCGGTCAGCGCCAAAACAGGTTGTATGCTCTTCAGGCTCGCCAGGATCAGGAAGATTCTCATGATGTGGTCGCTGATACGTTACGAGTTTTTAACTTAGATGTTTATGCTTTATTAGATCCAGGGGCTACTCTTTCCTTTGTAACTCCTTATATAGCAGTCAAACTTGATGTTTGTCCAGAAACTCTCTCAGAACCCTTCCCAGTCTCTACTCCAGTTGGTGACCCAATTATACCTAGACGGGTATAGAGAAATTGCCCTGTTACAGTCTCTCAGAAAGTCACCTCAGCAGATCTTGTAGAGTTATAAATGGTAGACTTCGATATCATTCTAGGCATGGATTGGTTACATTCCTGTTATGCCTCAGTTGATTTTAGAACTATGATTGTTCATTTTCAGTTTCCAGACGAACAAATCTTAGAATGGAAGGGCAGTAGCTTAGCGCCTATGGGACGATTCATTTCTTACCTGAAGGCCAGAAAGATGATCTCTAAGGGTTATCTCTATCATCTAGTTCAGATTAAGGATTCAAGCTCTGAAACCCCAACTCTTGAGTCAGTTCCAGTAGTTAATGAGTTCCCAGAAGTGTTTCCAAAAGATCTTCTCGGAGTTCCTCCCGAAAAGGAAATCGACTTCAGAATTGATCTCCTTCCAGACACCCAACCTATTTTTATTCCTCCTTACAGAATGTCTCCAACTGAGCTTAAGGAATTGAAAGACTAGTTGAAAGACCTTCTAGAAAAGGGTTTCATCAGACCTAGTATCTCGCCATGGGGTGCAACGATGTTGTTTGTGAAAAAAAAAGATGGTTCTCTCAGGATGTGCATTGACTATCGGCAGTTGAGCAAAGTCACAATCAAGAATAAGTATCCCATCCCCAGGATTGATGACTTGTTTGACCAACTACAGGGTGCTAGTCATTTTTCGAAGATAGACCTCATATTCGGTTATCATCATCTCAGAGTCATAGATAGTGACATTCTGAAAACAGCCTTCCGAACTCGGTATGGTCATTATGAATTCGTATTTATGTCATTTGGACTAACCAATGCTCCTGCATATTTTATGGATTTGATGAACAGAATGTTCAAGCAGTATTTGGACTTGTTCATTATCGTCTTTATTGATGATATCCTCATTTACTCTAGGAATGAGGAAGAACATGTGACTAATTTGAGAGTTGTTCTGCAAACTCTCAAAGATCACCATTTGTTTGCTAAGTTTATCAAATGTGAGTTTTGGTTACAATCAGTTGCTTTCCTCAGGCATATAGTATCTAGCGAAGGGATCCAAGTGGATTCTCAAAAAATAAAAGCGGTAAAACAATGGCCCAGACCTACCTCTCCTAAAAATATCAGAAGTTTCTTAGGTCTAGCAGGTTATTACAAAAGGTTCGTGGAAGGATTTTCATCCATAGCTTCTCCATTGACTAAGTTGACTCAGAAAAAGGTTAAGTTTCAGTGGTCAGATGATTGTGAGAAAAGCTTCACAGAACTGAAACCTAGGTTGACTACAGCTCCAGTTTTGACTCTACCAGAAGGTTCAGACGGTTATGTTATCTATTGTGATGCATCCAGAGTTGGCCTAGGTTGTATGTTGATGCAGCGCGGTAAGGTTATAGATTATTCTTCTAGACAACTTAAGGTGCATGAGAAGAATTATCTGACTCATGACCTCGAGCTTGCAGCAGTGGTGTTTGCACTTAAGATTTGGAGACATTACTTGTATGGTGTTCACGTAGATGTGTTCACAGACCACAAAAGCCTTCAGTATGCGTTCACCCAGAAAAGTTGAATCATCGCCAGAGGAGATGGCTTGAGTTCCTTAAGGATTATGACATGAATGTGCTTTACCATCCTGGTAAGCACAATGTAGTAGCAGATGCCCTTAGCAGACTATCTATGGGTAGTGCAGCACATGTTGAGGAAGAAATAAAAGAACTAGCAAAGGATGTTCACAGGCTTGCTCGTTTGGGAATTCGCCTTATAAGCATATCAGATGATGGTGTAACAGTTCAGAATGGGTCAAATCTTCATTGGTAGCGGAGGTTAAGGAAAAGCAAGACAGTGATTCGATATTGCTTCAACTAAAGGGTGCAGTCCACCAGCAGAGAGTTGAGGTATTCTACCAAAGGAGAGATGGTGTGCTTCGCTATCAGGGTTGATTATGTGTTCCTAAGGTGGGTGAGTTGAGACAACAGATTCTTGCAGAAACCCATAACTCCAGGTATTCTATTCATCTAGGCGCCACTAAGATGTACCGTGATCTGCGGGAAATCTTTTGGTGGAATGGCATGAAGAAGGATATAGCAGGTTTTGTGGCTAAGTTCCTCAATTGTCAACAAGTGAAGGTAGAACATCAGAAACCAGGGGGTATGACTCAAGAGATCAACATTCCTACTTGGAAGTGGGAAGTGATCAACATGGACTTCATTACAGGTTTACCTCCTACTCGCAAACAGCATGACTCAATTTGGGTGATAGTAGACAGAGTTACTAAGTCTGCACACTTTTTGGCTGTTAAGACTACAGACTCGGCGAAGGACTACGCCAAGCTTTAAATTAATGAGATAGTCAGGTTGCATGGGGTTCCTTTGTCTATCATCTCAGATAGAGGTCCTCAGTTTACCTCTCATTTCTGGAAGTCTTTGAAAGGTCTTGGTACTCAGGTTAATCTTAGCGCAGCGTTTCATTCGCAAACGGATGGTCAAGCAGAGCGTACCATTCAGACTTTAGAAGACATGTTGAGAGCTTGTGTGATCGACTTCAAGGGTAGTTGGGATGATCACCTTCCTCTTATAGAGTTCGCCTACAATAATAGCTACCATTCCTGCATTCAGATGACCCCTTATGAGGCATTGTATGGGCGTAGATGTAGATCTCCAGTTAGTTGGTTTGAAGTAGGTGAAGCAGCCTTGATAGGACCATATTCGGTTCCTGATGCTATGTAAAAAGTGTAGCTCATTAAAGATAGACTTAAGACAGCCCAGAGTCGCCAGAAGTCCTATGCATATGTAAGGAGAAGGGACTTGGAGTTCCAAGTTGATGATTGGGTTTTCCTGAAAGTGTCCCCTATGAAGGGGGTGATGAGGTTTTGGAAGAAAGGAAAGCTCAGTCCTAGATATGTAGGCCCTTACAAGGTCTTGAAAAGGGTTGGTAAAATGGCTTACGAGTTAGAGTTGCCAGCAGAACTAGCAGCAGTGCATCCGGTCATTCACATTTCGTTGTTAAAGAAATGTGTGGGTGATCCAGCATCCATAGTACCTTTAGAGAGTGTCTGTGTAAGATAGTCTCACTTATGAGGATGTGCTAGTTGAGATTCTTGATAGTCAGGTTAGAAGGTTGAGAAACAAAGATGTCGCTTCAGTTAAGGTTTTGTGGAGGAGTCAGTCCGTAGAGGGAGCTACTTGGGAAGCAGAAGCAGCCATGAAGGCCAAGTATCCTCATCTTTTTCCTTCCAATTCCATTCCAGCTTGAGGTAATAGTTCCTCTTCAGTTTTTCAGTCATTCATGTGCATATTCAGTCTTAGTATCATGTTCCTTCAGTTTCTACTTGCATTTTCAGCGTATTTGCATGTCCTTGGAACTCAGTTCAGTCAGAAATAAGTTTTCACAAATTAGTGGTAGGGTTTGCAGCTTTTTCCCTCCATATTCAGCTAGTTTAGTCTTCATTCGAGGACGAACGTTCCCAAGGGGAAGATAATGTAACACCCCGTATCCTAGACACACCAGAATGCAGATTTTAGAAGTTGCAGGTGGTACCGACGGGCACCACCCACGGACTGTAGGTGGGGTCATGGTTGGCCACCTGCAACCCTCCCTAGAAAACTTAAACAGAATATTCTAAGGCACGACCCATGGTCGGACCCACAGACCATAGGTTAGGCCAAGGACTGTGGTCTTGGTCCGTGGATCGAGGCCCTAGAACTTAGCCCCAGAACCCCATCGACGGTTGAACAGCACGAACCGTCGGTCCATACACAGTCCGTTGGCGACCCCAACAACAATTAAGTCAGGGGTCATTTGGTCTTTTCCCTATGCGTTGGACCCCTAAAATACGTCGTTTAACCACTAAACTATGTATTTTTTGTCAGTTTAAGCCTTGTAACTTAATTAGAACTTACCCTAGTCAATTCATTCTCAAAAATTTAGCAAACTCAGAGCAAAAGAGGAGAAAAGAGTCGACCAAACCTTTTTCCAAGAACGCAGCGAGTTTTCTTCAGTTCCAGCCCCGAAATCGAAAAATTTCTTCGTGGAATTCATCACCAGGTATGTGGGATTTCACTAGTGGGTTTCTTTCGCCCATTAGGTCCCTAGAATTCCGTCAGAATCTTGATTCTCTTGATATTATCTAGACCTAAGGTGTATTGAATGTTAGAAATTGTTGGGTTTTAGCTGTTAGATTGATCCAAATAAGATTATCATGTTGTTGCTCAGTTTCTTGCATGAAATTAAGAACCCTAGCTTTGTAGTTCTTTAGTTCATGAATTACACATGCTAGGCCAGCTATTTCAGTTATATACATGCTTCAGTTTACGAATGTAATATTATCATATATAATTGTTGCATTCTCAAAGTTATCATGTCAGAACATCTAGCTATCCATGTTTTACAGAATTCAGTCATAATGTGATAATTTCATAATCAATTGGGAGTAGCTTCATACCGAGTGGCCTAGGGTTCCAGCATACCCTCATTGTCCCAAAACTACGTGCCCCTTAGGTTGTCAGTCCCCTCTGTGGGCATCATTTTAGCCTTTATACCTCTGGTAGGGTATATTGGGTCCTCTCGATAGGGCGTATACATCAGACTCCACATTTAGATCATCTGGTTTTATGTCGGTTATTAGTAGCTCCCACAGTACAGTCATATTCTAGTGCATTGACCAGGTTACCAGTTACAGTTCAGTATTCATACTCAACATATCATGTACTTTGTCATTGCATTCAGTTAGCTCAGTATTCAGTATATCTCAATATTTACATTCAGTTCAGATTATATCATTGCTCTTATTGCTTTGTTCAGTTATGATTATTGTTCAGCTTTACTCTATCCTGCATGCTCAGTACCTTTCAAGTACTGACGCATACTCTGTGTTACATCTTTTCGTGATGTAGGTTCAGGTTCTCAGCTTCCAGACCACGCATAGATCGGTTCCCGATCTTCAGCTCAACAATATTAGTGGTGAGTCCTCATTCTCCGAGGATGATAAACATGGTTAATTTGCTTTTAGTCTTAGTTTCAGTTTTTGCTAGATTTAGCTGGGCCATGTCCCAGCATTTTTTGTCAGTTAGAGGATTTATTTCAGACATAGTTAGAATCAGCTTTAGTATTTGAGTTTGACTTTTCAGTTGTTGTTAAACTCTCCGCATTTATATATTCAGATGTAGTATGGGTATTCCCCATCATTTCAGATTTATCTTATGATTAGCTTCCGTGCAGTGTTTATTGATTCATAAATCTTTTAGTATGCTTATGTTATGCCAGCAGGGTAAGCTTGGGGTCACTCGTGATCCTAGGTCCCGTGTCCGCATCCTGGGGGTAGCTTCAGGGTGTGACAAAGTCTGACTACCTCTTGAATATATAACTTAGCATAATCTTCTGTTGAATAGGTAGTATTTACCGGTAAGAAATGGGCTGATTTAGTCATTCGATCTACAACCACCCAAATCGAATCATGCTACTTGTGAGACCGTGGTAAACCTGTAATGAAATCCATATTGATCATCTCCCACTTCCATTCCAGAATATCTATGTTCTGAGCCATACCATCGGGCTTTTGGTGCTCTACCTTGACTTGTTGGCAATTTGGGCATTTAGCAACGAACTCTGCGATACACTTCTTCATACTACTCCACCAATAGACTTCTCTCAAGTCCTCTCTTGGATTTCATCCACTCTTGGTACACACAATCTACCTTGATACCTCAATACACTATCTCCCCCTTGTTCAAAAGCCATCACTTTTTGCCTATTAACATTTGCCTTTAATTCAAGCAAAATAGGATCTTGGTCTTATTTCTCTTTTACTTCAGACACTAGTGACGATTCAGCCCCATTCATCACCACTACTCCTCCTTCATTGGAATTCATTAATCGGACTCCTATTCATGCAAGTCTGTGCACATCTTTGGCTAACTCTTTCTTGTCTTCCTCAACATGGGAAATACTACCCATAGACAACCTGCTCAAGGCATCAGCAACAACGTTAGCCTTACCTGGGTGATAGAGAATACTCATGTCATAATCCTTGAGTAACTCCAACCACCTCCCCTGTCTGAAATTAAGCTCTTTCTGACTGAACACATATTGAAGACTCTTGTGATCGGTGAACGCCATCCACATGAACACCATAAAGATAGTGGCGCCATATCTTCAAAGCGAATACTACAGCAACCAACTCTAGATCATGGGTTGGGTAATTCCTCTCGTGAATCTTAAGTTGTCTGGAGGCATAAATAATAACCTTGCAATTCTACATCAATACACAACCCAGTCCAACTTTGGACGCATCGCAATATACCACAAAACCTTGTGTACCTTATGGTAAGGTCAATACTGGGGCAGTAGTCAACCTAGTTTTCAATTTCTGAAAGCTTTTCTCACAAGTTTCAAACCATTGAAACTTAACTGTTTTCTGAGTCAAATTAGTCAACTGGGATGAAATAGATGAAAGCCCCTCGACAAACCTTCTATAGTAGCCACCTAATCCCAAGAAACTCCTAATATCAGTTGGAGACGTGGGTCTAGGCCATTTCTGCAATGCCTCAATCTTTTGAGTATCAACTCGAATCCCATCACCGGAAACAATGTGGCCTAAGAATGCCACAGACTCAAGCAAAAATTCACACTTGGAAAATTTAGCGTACAACTTTTTATCCTTAAGAGTTTGAAGAACTACTCTAAGATGACTAGCATAATCCTCCTCATTCCTTGAATTGATTAGAATGTCATCAATAAATATGATAACAAATATATCTACATAAAGCTTCAATACCTTGATCATAAGATCCATGAACGTTGCAGGTGCATTAGTTTGTCCAAAAGACATAACCAGAAACTCATAATGACCATAGCGGGTCCTGAAAGCTGTCTTAGGGATGTCACTTTCTCTTACTCTCAACTTATGATAGCCCGATCTGAGGTCTATCTTAGAAAAACAAGTGGCACCCTGAAGTTGATCGAAGAGATCATCAATTCCTGGAAGAGGATACTTATTCTTGATAGTAACCTTGTTCAACTGGCGGTAATCTATGCACATTCTAAGAGAACCATATTTCTTCCTCACAAATAAGACTGGAGCGCCCCAAGTTGAGACATTGGGTTGAATAAAGTCTTTCTCAAGAAGATCTTGCAACTGCCCTTTTAAGACTTTCAACTTAGCTAGAGCCATTCTATATGGCGGAATAGAGATAGGACGAGTATCGGGAAGAATATCTATATCGAAGTCTATTTCTCTCTTAGGGGGGACTCCAAAAAGATCATCTGGAAAGACTTCTGGAAACTCACTCACTACCAGAAATGACTGAATAGGTGGTGTCTCAACACTAGAGTCATTAACTCAGACTAAGTGATAGATGCACCCCTTGGAAACGAACTTTCTCGCCTTAAGGTATGAAATAAAACGATCGTTAGGCACTGCTGAACTACTCCTCCACTCTATAACTGGCTCATTAGGAAACTGGAACTTAACTACTCGAGTTCTACAATTGACTGAGGCATAACAGGCATGAAGCCAGTCCATACCTAGAATAACATCAAAATCTACCATGTCTAACTCAACTAAGTCAGCCATGATATCCTTGTGATTGACGGAAATGGGACAACCACGATAAACTCTCTCAGCTAGAATAGACTCACCAACAGGTGTAGAAACACGGAAGGGCTAAAGAAGTTGCTCAGGAAGAATATCAAAATTCATAGCAACATAAGGAGTCACAAAAGATAGACTCGCGCCTGGATCTAGCAAAGCATAAACACCAAAAGAAAAGACTTTGATCATACCAGTGACAACATCTGGTGAATTCTCTTGCTCTTAGCGACTAGTGATAGCATATAGACGGTTTGCTCCTCCGCCTGTCCCTGAAGTAGCTCCTCTAGGTGCAGCTCTGTCTGGTGGAGCAACTGAAGAAGATTGGGCTCTATTGCCCCCATTGCCATTACCTTTCCTGTTCTTTGGGCACTCTCTCATGAAATGACCATTCTGACCACACTTGAAACAACCAGTGGAGCCATTGCGACACACTCTTGAGTGGGTCCTACCACACTTAGCACATGCATAAGCCCTATTTCCTCCTTGTGTCATACTACCTTGAGACTGTGCAGGTCTACCTTTGAAATTTTGTGAATTCTGATTATTGAACTCACCTCTGTTCTTTGGTGTAGATGCACTAGCAGATGAGGGAGCAGGTCCCTTTTGCTTCTGTTGGAAAGATGATCGGTTTGCATTATTCTTCTACTATCCGGACTCATTTCCTACAGTATTAGCTTTCTTTTTTCAGAACTCTTCCCTATCTCTCATCTTATCTTCCTCAACCTGCTATACATGGATCATAAGTCTTGCTATGTCCATGACTCCTATCAACATAGCTGCCTTACCCTCTTTGCTTGACAGACGAGACAGCCCAGAAACAAAAAAACTCATCCTGCTCCTCATATCAGCAACCATTTCCGGAGCATAGTAGGAAAGTTGGATAAACTTGAGGCTGTACTCATGCACACTCATAGATTCCTGCTTAAGAGTGAGGAATTCTCTTACCTTTGCCTCTCTTAGCTCACGGGGAAAGAAATGCCCCATGAAGGCACTCTCGAACACAGCCCAGCTCACAATCGGTGCACCTTCAGCTTTACCCTTCTTCCATTGGTCAAACAAGATTCTAGCAACACCCTTGAGTTTGTATGCAGCTAGTTCCACTCGTTCAGCATCAGCAACATGCATAACCTCAAACACCTTCTATAGTTCTTCCACAAAGTTTTCCGGATCCTCAGTGACATTTGAACCAGTGAAGCTTGGAGGATTCATCCTTAAGAACTCATGGATTCTAGACGTATCAGCCACATCCTGTCGATCCCCTCTCTCTTGACTAGCCTGATTGGCCACCACTTGACTCAACATCCAGATAGCATCCCAGAACTCAACATTAGTGACCTCTCATTGAGGTTGCACTTCTGGTGCATTAGGTACCCCTTGATCCTCAACGTTCCTCCTAGCAGGACAACCTCGGACAGCTCTTTGTGGAGGCATGATCTTAAAGATACGCACAAGCACGAATTAGAAAGAAACTTTCATAGAGAGGAACTCTATGGCATGAAAAGAGTATGAAAGAAGTGAGATAGTTCCTAATGTCGCTGCCTCCTAATTATAGATGTGGCGCGCTTCACACCGATAACTAGGACTCTACAGACACGACTTCATAGACACCATAGGACTCTTGAACTATGTGCTCTGATACCAAGTTTATCACACCCCGAGCCTACACCCTGGATGTGATTGGCACTCGAGAACCATTGTTGGACCCAAGAGAACCCTTGGCCTGGCTTAACTCTTAGCGGAAGACTTACTCATGAAATAAGATAAAACTTAAAAGCACAACTTTACTAAAATATCTCAAAAGATAACTTAGAATGTTTTAGAAATAAACATTCAACTAGCCAAAGTGGCAACTACAGTCTCAACACAAACGAATGAAAATGAAAAGACTCATGAACTACTGTCTATCTATCTATCTATGAAGCCTCTACTAACTGCGATGGATATCGGGACAAGACCCACAACATCCTAATAAAACTAGAATGAGAAAACATAATAAAGGGATCATCCGCAAGCAAGGAGACTCACCAAAAACTCTGAAACTCAAATGGATCAACGAAGCGCTGGATGTTGATCCTAGTTACCTGTATCTGTATCATAAAAGATGCAGGCCAAATGGCGTCAGTACATAGAATGTATGAGCATGTGAGGGGAAATCTAAGACAAGACATAAGCTTGAACTGGAACTGAAAGAAACACTTACCTCGTTTCAACTCAACAGAAGGATACTCAACTCATTTCAATATAAAGCAGTAGTAAAGAATGCATTATAAAGAACGGCTTTTTGAACAGTAGATAACAACTTCATGTATTAAAAAATACAATATAATCAGTTTGTATGCAAGAATGCAAAATAACTCTTTTTGTATATGAAAATACAAAATGAAACTCGATGGGAGATTCTGTAACCGACAACCATCACTATGAGCTATGTGATAATACAACATCTAGCCCACGCTGCCAGAACTGTCCTATTCTTTGCCGGGGTATAGAACCTACCACTAAGTAGATCCACTAGTCTATGCTAAAAGCATTAAGGACTCATCTGAAAAGTATGACCCTTTCTACCCACGCTAGCTACATGGTTTATGGAGGCTGTGAGTTGTATGAACTCTCCCCCAGATCGGTGCTCAATACTACTCCCAAAATATACTAGATCATATATTTTTAAAAACATAACTCTTTCTGTGGATTGATATTATTACTCAAAATTATTTCTCTTAAAAGAGGTGGTACTCAGAACTGCTCATGAAAACTCTTTTGGAAATTGGTGTTTCCTCTCATCTTAAATGTAAAAACAGTTGCTCTTGAGAATACTTAGTTCACATATATCATTTTAAAGAAAATGACTCAACTTTACTCTTCCTCAACTCAATGCTCAAGTCTTAAAACAAATTCAAAAGATTGTAAAAAGACATCTGAAAATGACTCGAAGAACTCTCAAGACTTGACTCTTAGCTCTACCTTGAATTTGAATTTATGGATTCAAGGTCATAATTCATGTTTATGAATTATTTCTAGATTCTTAGAAGTAGTGTAGAGTAATTTGAATCAATAGGGAGTGAAGGTACACTTTAGGAGAACTTAGACGGGTAAAACGATGGAAAAAGGGTGGGGCAGGCGACCCTGGTGCGGGGCGCCAGCCTCTGCACTTCAGAGACTGGATTCTGGTGCACTGTTGGCGCGCCACCCCAGACCCTATGGCCCATCTGGGGTGCGCCGAGCCAGCCCCTCCCCATGTCAACCCGATGAATTTTTCAACTCGTTTTTTGATCTTAATCCGACTAAAATCGATTTTTTTTCTCAATTTCTTCTTAGATTCACTTAGCCAATACATGTATATGAGAATCTATTCAAAAACAACTCTTAAACTCGATACTATTATCTCAATAACTCATCAATCCCATCATAATTCAAGAACAAAAGCAACTTCAAGAACACTAATCAAGAACATCAAACCTTTAACTTTTTTGAGAGAAATTACGCTGAAAATAACATGATTGGCGTGTGGGTGAACGAACCCAACACTATGAGAACTCACATACCTCTTCGGGATCAAACCCTTGCTGAAAATCCGCAAGAAAACCTTCAATTTCGCAAGAACTTGATGAACGCCTTGACCTTTCTCCTCTTTTCTCCTATTTTCTCTTCTTGAATTCTTTTCTAAAACCCTAAT
Source organism: Solanum etuberosum (assembly GCA_029582245.1). Classification (NCBI taxonomy): domain Eukaryota; kingdom Viridiplantae; phylum Streptophyta; class Magnoliopsida; order Solanales; family Solanaceae; genus Solanum; species Solanum etuberosum. Next base: position 139,219 of record JAJONR010000407.1, read on the forward strand.
GTAATTTAGGATTGTGTAAACTGAACCAAATCATTTTAGACCCCTAATTAATTACTAAAAATAAATTAAATCTGATAGGGTAAGGAAAAGACCAAAATAACCCTCATATTTTCGGGTAACTTTCCTTAACTGGATAGCCCGAGTTCAAACAGGCATATCTCTCTCATACGAGCTCAAAAATTAGCAAACTCGGTGGTGTTGGAAAGAGGATTTCAAGAACTTTCATTTGATATCTTATGGGTCGCCTAACTCATTATGTACTAAAATTTATGATCGTTTGAAGTTGACCCTAAACTCATAACTTATGCAAAACTTACAAAATTTCAGATTTTGCTATTTCCAATTTAGTTATTTCTGTTTTTAGCTCTTTCAAATACCGAGGTGTTACACAAACCTAGGAGTTGGTTGATTTTCCTAAAGGGAAGAATGTTATCAGACTAAAATGGTTTTTCAAAATGAAGTACAATGATGATGGAAGTATCAAAAGGCATAAAGCTCGACTAGTTGCAAAAGGATATACACAGAAACAAGGGATCGACTTTGAAGAGACATTCTCACAAGTAGCTCGCTTTGAAACTGTTAAAACTACTCTAGCCTTGGCTGCTCAACTTGGTTGGCTTGTGTACCAAATTGATTTTAAGTCTGCCTTATTAAATGGCGACTTACATGAATAAGTATATGTCTCCCAGCCTGAAAGCTTCATCTCTAGTGAAGGGAAGAGCAAAGTGTACAAATTGAAGAAGCCATTGTATGGTCTAAAGCAAGCTCCACGGGCATGGTACAGTAAAATTGATTCTTTTTTCAAGAGCAACGGTTCATAAGAAGTGAGAATGAACCTGTACTTTATGTAAAGAAGTGAGGTAATGGTGATTTTTTTGTTGTCTGTCTTTATGTTGATGATATTATATATATGGGCTTTTGTGAATAATTTGTTTCTGAATTTAAGAGTTGCATGATGAGTAAATTTGAGATGACCAACTTTGGTATGCTGCATTATTTTCTTGGGCTTGAGGTGAGACAAGGTTTGGATGGAATTTTTATTTCATAAAGAAAGTATGCTACTGAACTTTTACAGAAGTTCAACATGCTGAATTGCAATCCATCTCCCACACCCATGAATATGAATGAGAAATTGGTACTTAATGATGGTACAGATGCAACAAATGCTTCTTACTTTAGAAGCTTGGTTGGTGGTCTAAACTACTTATCACACACAAGGCCCAACATAGCATTCTCTATCAGTTTGATTTCAAGATTCATGCATAGTCCTTCAAAGCAACACCTATGTGTAGCCAAAAGGATCTTGCGATATGTTACTGGCACAACAAGTTAAAAAGCTCACTTGAAATCGCCTCTACCGAGTTCTCTAAGCTCCAAAAAATAAAATGGAGAAGAAACCCCGAAATTAGTGTTTAAACACTGTCAAGGGTCCTCCGCGAACGTAGACCCCTACCTGCAAAAGCGGGTTTTAATGAGCTGGACCTCCGATAACATGGGCAAATCTCCCATAAACGCGGTGATCAATGCACTGACCTCCCGCAAATGTGGTCGAGATTTTGCGAATACGGAGTTGTCACCCCTCCCCTTCACGAACGGGGCCACAAGCTCCTCAAACAGGGAGTGTTGCACCAGAACATAGAAAACCATCCAACTCAAAAGTATCGAAAGGACCCTCGGGATTCATTCAGAACCCCGTATACACAAACTGCATATGCAAATCAATAATACTCGACGTTCCAGGCTCAACGGAACCGTCAAAACATGAATTTGAGGTCTTTTCGACCTGACATCCATGAATACCACAAGAATTTAACTTACACCGAAAAAGGCTAAAACAAGCTCTGGATCCTCTCAAAAATCAACCAAAATCTCACCAAGGCCTCAAATCATCCCCCCAATCCAATGGAACGCTCGGAATCTCGATCCGAGTATCTGAACCCCGAATATTTACCTAAGTCAATCGAAAGGCTAAAATTCCACTATTTCACAACGTAAGACCTCAGATCCTCAAAAAGACTCAGAAACTGAAACCGACAATTCTCACGGATTAGATTTCATATTTCGAGACTAATGGAATCGACCGAATTCTATTTCGACACTCGAAACTCCAAAAGTCACCGAAAACTATTTTCTTAACAACTTAGCCTTTCAAACTCAAAACTTACCAAATTCTCAACTCCTAACTTAAAGTTCAAAACCAACTTTACAAAACTCAAACATAGGAGACTCGGGGTCAATATCGGGAGGGCAAAATGATAAATTCACGAAACTTTCAAAAAATGACTGATCGAGTCATTACATGTACACTCTACCCTCTAAAAATTCCACTTAGTTGGATTTCACTGGGTATGTTGTTGTTGGTTGGCGATTGCAAAATTTAAAATTGTTGTACTTCCAAAAAAAGATTTTTTGACAAAATTTCTACAATACAGTTTAAATAAAAAAGTAAAAGCCTAAAAATCAATTAAAGCATTCTATCAATTTTTTTCATGATCCAATATACAATATATATATATAATTCTCTACTGCATATCTGAAATAGTACGTATACATTTTAATGTATATTAGTACGTACAATATTCATTTATTTTAAATACATTATTTTAGTGTACATACAACGTATATCACATATTTTGAACTGAAATTGGTATATATTATCATATTCAATCAAAAAAAAAAAAAACAAATAAAAGAGATATATTTTGATAGAATAGGAGTTTAAATTAGAAAGATTAAAATAATGGAATGAGAGGGAGGAAAAACTAATAGGAGATTTAAGAAAGTGGAATGAACGGAGGAAAAAATGGAGTGGAGATATGCATATATAGGATGAACTCATTTACACGTGATGATCATAGGAATTGTAAATTTCATTAACTAGACCAAAACTAATTTATAATATAACTGCTATAATTTTGGGACTGATATTGGATTTACGCCAAATTGAGATAAATATTCGTTAAATTTAAATTTTGGATCCACAACTAGTGATGATTATGAATTTTTTTCATAATTGTTATATGGAAATCACAATTGCGACTATCATTTCTTTCAAAGTTGTAATTATGAAAGTTGTAATTGCGATTATGACTATTTCCCTAATTATTACTTGTGACTATGAAAATCGTAAATATGACTGAATTTTTAAAATATTTGTGATTGTGAAAGTTGTAGTTACAACTAAGACTTTTTCATAATTGTAATTATGAAAATAGTAATTATGATTATGACTTTTTGTTTTTCTTTTTCATATTTCTGATTACATCATTATAGTTGTAGTTGTGTTTATAGTCTTGTATGTCGTTGAGGCCCATCCCCTTTTAATAAATTGCAGGTTTTATATTTATTTGTTTCTAAAGTAATTTACTCTCATAAGGAAATAAAGATCAAGATCTTCATAGGAAAGAGACCTACTATTAACCATGTGATTAATGGTGGGAGTTGGACAATTTAAGGGTATAATTTAAATCTATCTTGATATTTTTTTTGGTTTTTTCTGGTAATATAATTTGTAGTCAATTTTGTTTTTACAAAAGTGATTTATTATCAAAAATACAAGGGTGAGGGCATTGAAAAATTAAATTAATTATTTTTTTTCATACATTGCAGTAAGCAAATTCAGGCAGTAAGATTTTATTTTAAAATAACATTATAAACTTCTAGCAATACGTTTATTATTTTAACTTATTATTATATATTTAAAATTTTGCATTGGTAACTCTCTCTCTCTCTATATATATATATATATATAAAATATCTTTTAACTATATATAAGAATTCAAATTCATTTACTAGAAAATATGAATAACATTACGCGAAACTAAAATAAAAAAGAGAAATGAATTTGAATACAATCTAAGAAGAGGATCCTTAGATAATGTTTTAAGAAAGATTCAATAGCTATATTGTGAATAGTAAAAGAATTGTTCGAGAAATAATTGTATCAAGAAAAAGGACGATTACTAACTTTAAGCTCAAAAGGAAAAAAAAAAGACTTCAAAACAAATGAGAAATTTCTTTTCTTTTTCAAAAAAATAAAAATAAAGAAGTAAAGCCTCTTATAAAGTTTAGGTTTAGGCAACAAGTGTCATTTTATATGATCTTCACACGATTATTACGTGTCAATTACATTTGAATTTATTTATATGATGACATTTACAATACGCCTTAAATGCTTTTATCATTATATTTTGCTACACGACTCAGGAGGAGGAGGTTTTTTCATTTAATTTTGCACTCATGGAGGCAGAGGGAGGAAGAGACACGGGAAATAGTAGGGGAGACTTAATAGGCAAGTCAGGGAGGCTGTGGGGGAAGGGAAGGAGACAAATTTCACTAGTTTTACAAAATAATATTTTTGACTCCCTATTTGGAGACTCCATAACATATATATCATTGCCTTAAACACATCAGATCTCAAACTCAAACAACTCTTTCTGCTCCCAACTTCCAATGGCGTATCAGTTACACCATAACACAACATCTAACACAAGTTTGATGATTATGTCGCCGACGTTAGAGTGCAAAATACGAAACCATCTTTCTTTATCTGTCAACTTTACTCAATTCTTTGTGTGTATGTTTTACGGCGGAGAAACCCTAGTTCTTCAAGATAATTCCATCGACTAGTTGCATCATGTCATCAGAGAATCCAACGAATCACTGAAATCAGAACAATCCAATTGACCTTCAAAGTATCATTTATGGAGCATCGATTACTCTATGGTGGGAAAAAACTTCATTTTCCCCAAATGATATCAGAGCGTGATATCCAAACTGGTGATACCCTGCAACTTTTTGGGAAAATGTGAAGCACACGCCATCCTCACACATGGAGGCTGGTAAATAAATTAAACTCATTTATTGATGACCTATACAACTGCATCTCCTAGTATTTATTTACACTTTTATTTCCATGCCTCTGACAAAAACTTACATATTTCCTTTTATATTAGAAAAAAATTTGATCACGGATGCATTTGTCAATTTACAGATTCCCAACCCCATAAGTGTATATAGGGAGTGTGCTTGTAACAACATGATCCATCGTTATTCAAAATACATCTCGTGCGGAGTATCGAGAATTCTTGTAATACGACGTGCCAATTTTAAATTGGGATGACATGAAAATAATCTAAGAATTTTAAAATTAGACTCTGACTGATGTAATCCTTTCATAGTGGGAACTTTCCTACTATGGCAGCGTGATAGCCTCTATAGAGGGGTCAGCGGGGAAGAAACTCATAAATGCAATTTTTTTTAATTGTTCTCTTTCTCTTTAGTGGTAAAACAGACAATGGTTACTCCAAAAATCCTCTAAAAAATGCTCTAAGCTTGAGGACAGGGGAGAGGAGGGATTCTAGCACAAGGTGGGTCATACCTACAAATTTTCGATCTACGACCTTGAGGATTCTCCCCTACGCAGCCAGAAACTCGTGTTCAGAGTTCTTCAGCGATTGCTTGGCATCCATATAGGCTAGGTTTTAACTGAGTAGTTAGATCTGTCTTCACTAACTTTATACCTTGTAAATTGTCAGAGATTACATGTATAGGCCTTCGATCATAGAGTTTTAATGACTTAGTATGAAGTTAGTTATGGTTTAAGATGATAACGAGTTTGATTAACTAATGTTAACCTTGTGATGATTTTGGGTGGGATGTTGAGGGAAAGTGAGTGGTGTGTAATCAGGTTCCAAGCGGAAAACTATCGGGAAAGAGTGTCCGGGTGTAAGTGAAGGTTGTTGTTTTCCAAGTTTATTTATGTATGCATTATAACTATCTCTATAGTGAAACTTGTATAATTCATGTTGGGGGAATTATAGGGGCTTAATGTGAAGTGATAAATAATTGACTATCTCATGAGATGAAGGTGTTTTATTTACTTGTTATTACAAGTGTGTTTGTATTTCATTGTGATTGTAGTTGTGTATGTGAGACTAATAGTTGTCTCGAGTACCACTCTTGGTACAGGATATTCCCATGGTTGGTTCGGGTACCTCGCCTGGTATATAGTAACAGTTAGCTCGGGTATGTACCACGCTATATGGTTGGCTAAGGTACCACGCGGGAAAAAAGTGCTAATGGTTATCTTGGATAACACGCCTTGTACATTTTTTATTAACCTTTTGTATGTGGTTTCATGAGAGAACAAGGTTTACTTCTTCGTAATGTGATTGTTACATGTTTTTCCATGAGTGGCTGTGATTTGTATTTAAATGCTAGGATGGTTCCTATTTAAACCAGGATTGCATGTTAAAGATTGATGATGATGTCTTAGAGATTCTTTGTGGTATGGGTTACTTGAAAGATGTGATGAATCAGCTATTTCTTGTTGTAGCGTCATTGATCATGTTATTTGTGAATGTTAAGTATGTGTGGTAACTATGGATTTGTCTTATTTATAAAGCTTGTACTGTATTGTCAGCCTGGGTGGACTGGGACATAATTGATAAGAAGGATTGAACTAATGTGGTTTAGTAAGAGTCTTGTGGGTGGTTAACTGAATTGATCAAGGGCTAGGTTGTTTGCATGTGATTTGTGTTTAGATGCTGGGACAATTCCTGTTTAGATCGGAATTGCATGTTAAACATTGTAGATGATGTCTTAGAGATCCTTGGTGGTATGATTTACTTGAAAGATGTGATGAATCAGGTGGTTGGAGCTATGATGTATCTCTTTCGTAGTATTTTACTCTCTTAGAAGCTCATGTACTTGTTTAGAATAGTTCCTTGGGAGGGTTTAATGTATTCTTACAAAAGTACTTTATTTAATCAAGTTTGGGAGTCATTTTGTAATAACTATAAGGTGATTATTTTATATTTTTTCACTTCTATATTGCATATTTTAAATTGCGCGTACGAGATCTTCTATCTAGGTATTATAATAGGTGTCTGCACGGCCCGGTGGGTTGGGTTTTGGCAATGCTCCTATATTTTTAGAGTTTTTTCTAAACTTGTTAGAGGGGTTGCTGGTGTTCATGATGCTTTGTATATATTTTTTCATAGTAGTTTAGCGGCAATGATGGAGTGGTATGATGTTAGGAATATGTTAACATTACAGGATATTTTCCATTTGTTAACGAGTTGGAAACAAGTTTAATTGAGTGTGCGATCAGTTCAGTTTATAGGGTTATGAGGTTGTAATATGCATGAGTTTATCAAGTTTATACATCTTCTGAAGTGTGAAATATGCCCTCAAGAAGAATTAGGTTGTATGATTAGTTTCCCTTCATTCAAGCAAGGTAAGAATGAAGCAGGAAGGAAAAGATTTGAGACACACAATTACAAAAATAGATTGAAGGTATGCATCATGTATTTTGTAACTTGGACAAATTTGAGTTGTGTCTAGTGAAACAGGAAAGCGAGGTGGATTTGATAAAAAAATGAAGAGGTGAATCCATTGTACTTGTTTTGTCATTATTTTCTTTGTAAGACACTTTTCACCAACCCTATAATCGTATATAGGCAGTTTGCTCCTATATTGTTTGGGTTTTGTAAGATTCTAAGAGGGGTTGTGGACGTTGATGATACTTTGTATATATTTTACTGGAGTAATTTAGCTGCAATGATGAAGTGGTACGTCCATGATGTTAAGTTTGTGTTAAGATTGCAGGATGTTTTCCCTTTTAGTCGTGAGTTGGTAACAAGGTTATCACATGCTATAGTATTGAGTGAGAAATCAGTTGAGTTTATACAGTTATCAGATAGCGCAGTACGTGAGTTTATTAAGTTTATGTTAGCATGATGGACAACTAAATGATTGTATATATTAATGTAATTATATAGTGATCTAAATTAGCATGATCATATACATTTGTTGTAGAATCAAATGAATAAATATTGTGATAGAATAGCTGATTTGAAGGGATAGCAAGGCAGATTTAGAGGGATTGAATAGCAGATTTGTAGAGATAGAATAGCTGATCTTTAGGGATAGGAATGGCGGATCTTTAGGGATGTGTAATCTTTATTTTCTATAAATAATGGAAACACTCGCTCACTTTGAGAGGCATTCAGCAGAAAATTGACATGGTATCAGGGTCTTCTCTTGGCTGTCTTGTTTCATAGAGTCATTTTTGGTTCCTTCTAAAAAAAATTGAAAATCTTGGTTTTTGGTTGACTGTTCATCGACAATCAGTCCTACCCCTGGAAATTTCGTTCTTGGTCATTCTAGTTGCTTTCTTGAGTCTTTGTAGTTTTCATAGCTATTCAAAAGCATGAATTCACATCACTTTGAATCCTTCAGTGTTCGTTTCACTGAAAAAAATTATTCTTCTTGGGAGTTTCAGTTTCAGTTGTTTGTCACCGGCAAAGAACTATGGGGCCATATAGATAGAAGTGATCCTGCTCCTACTGATGCAACAAAGCTAGGCGAATGGAAGATTAAAGATGCTCGGGTGATGACTTGGATTCTAGGGTCAATTGACCCTCTTATTGTTCTTAATCTCAAGCTGTAAAAGACAGCTAAGGCCATGTGGAATTACTTACAAAAGGTTTACAACCAAGATAATAGTGCAAGCCGCTTTCAGTTAGAGTATGAAATTGCTAATTACTCTCAAGGAAGTCTTTCTGTTCAGGATTACTTTTCTGGATTTCAGAACTTATGGGCTGAATTTACAAGATATTGTCTTTGACAAAATTCCTACTGAATCTCTATAAGTGATTCAGGCAGTTCATGAGCAAAGCAAGCGAGACCAATTTTTTGATGAAATTACGCTCTGACTTTGAGAGTGTTTGCTCTAACTTGATGAATCGTGACCCGTCTACCTCTTTGGATATTTGCTTTAGAGAATTACTTCTTGAAGAGAAACGTCTTGCCACACAAAATGCTTTCAAGAAAGAAAATGATGTCACTATTGCATTTGCTGCTCAAGGTAAAGGAAAGGGCAGGGATATGAGTAGAACTCAATGCTACAGTTGCAAGGAATATGGTCATATTGCTAGCAATTGTAGCAAGAAGTTCTGTATTTATTGTAAATAACAAGGACACATTATCAAAGAGTGTCCCACGCGCCCTCAAAATAGTAGGATCAATGCTTTTCAAGCTGGGATAAATTATTCCACTAATGATAACTCATCTTCAGGACAAGTTCTAACTCCTGAAATGGTACAACAAAAGATTGTGTCAGCCTTCTCAGCATTGGGATTACAAGGTAATGATGTTACATCTAGTTTTTGGATTGTTGATTCAGGTGCTTCCAATCATATGACCAACTCAACGAACATCCTAAAAAATGTTCGTAAGTATCAAGGTCCATCACAAATACAAATTGTCAATGGTAGTAATTTACCCATTACCAAGGTTGGGGACATTACTCCAACTTTCAAGAATGTTTTTGTTTCACCAAAGCTCTCAACTAGTCTTATTTCAGTTGGACAATTGGTAGATAACAATTGTGATGTGAATTTTTCTTAATGGTTGTCTTGTGCAGGATCAGGTGTCGGGGATGATAATCGCGAAGGGGCCTAAAGTTGGACGATTGTTTCCTATACATTTTTCCATTCCTCCTGTTCTATCTTTTGCTTGTACTTCTACTGCTAGTAAGACTGAGGTTTGGCATAAGCGTCTAGGACATCCAAATTTTGTTGTGTTGTCTCATTAATCAAATTCTGGTTTATTGGGAAATAAAAATTAATTTTCAGTTGCTTCCATTGATTGTTCTACTTGTAAATTAGGCAAAAGTAAAACTCTTCCTTTTCCTAATTTTGGTAGTCGTGCTACAAAGTGTTTAGATGTCATTCATAGTGATGTTTGGGGAATTTTACCAATTATTTCTCATGCTCATTTCAAATACTTTGTGACATTCATAGATGATTATAGTCGGTATACATGGGTGTATTTTCTCCGATCCAAATCTAAGGTATTTTTCATTTTCAAGACATTTTTGGCTTACATTGAGACTCAATTTTCTACATGCATCAAATTATTAAGATCTGATTCTGGTGGAGAATATATATCTTATGAATTCAAAATATTCTTGCTTGTAAAAGAAATTGTCTCACAACACTCTTGCCCGTATACACCACAACAAAATGGAGTTGCTGAACGAAAAAATCGCCATCTTTTTTATGTCACTCGTACTTTATTGATTGAGTCCTTTGTACCATCTAAATATTGGGTGGAAGCTTTGTCTATTGTTGTCTATTTAATTAATAGATTGCCATCTAAAGTGCTAAATCTTGAGTCTCCATATTTTTGTCTTTATCACCAAAATCCTAACTATAGTGATTTTCATACATTTGGTTGTGTTTGTTTTGTGAATTTGCCTCATTCGCAGTGCAATAAACTTTATGTACAGTCTAATAAATGTGCTTTTAGGGGTTATAGTACTTCACAAAAAGGTTTTATTTTCTATGATCCATGTTCTCACAAATTTCGTATTTCTAGAAATATTGTTTTCTTTGAGAATCAGTATTTATTTCCTACGATTGTAGATTCATCTTCTTCTTCTCCTCTTCTTCCTACTTTTGAGAATTTATCATCTTCTTTTAAGAGGTTCAGACCTGGATTTGTGTATGAACGACGACAGCCAACTTTATCCTATCCCGACACTGATTCGCCGCCTGAAACTGTACCATAACTAGAATCTGAGAATTCTTCAAGATCTGGTCCTCTTGAACCTACTGGGCGATCTACCAGAGTATCTCGTACTCCCAATTGGTATGGATTTTCCTCTACTTTATCCAACATATTTGTTCCGTCTTGTTACTCACAATCTTCCAAGCATGAATGTTGGCAAAAAGTAATGGAGGAAGAACTTTTGGCTCTTAAAGAAAATGACACATGGGACATTGTTTCATGTCCTTCAAATGTCCGCCCTATTGATGTAAATGGGTTTATTCAATCAAACTTCATTCTGATTGAACTCTTGATCGGTACAAAGCTCGATTGGTTGTTCTTGGTAACAGACAAGAGTATGGGGTGGACTATGAGGAGACTTTTGCACCCGTAGCCAAAATGACTACGGTGCGAACTATTATTGCCATTGCTGCTTCACAAAACTAGTCTCTTTATCAAATGGATGTCAAAAATTCTTTTCTCCATGGTGATCTTAAAGAAGATATTTATATGAAACCTCCACTTGGTTTGTTCTCATCGCCTACATCAGATGTATGCAAGTTGAAGCAGTCTTTGTATGGATTAAAGCAAGCTCCAAGAGCTTGGTTTGATAAGTTTCGGTCTACTTTGCTACAATTTTCTTTTAAGCAGAGCAAATATGACTCATCTTTGTTTCTTCGGAAAACATCTACAGGTTGTGTTCTTCTTTTGGTGTATGTAGATGACATTATTATCACAGAAACTGATTCTTCACTAATCACTAGCCTCCAACAGCAGCTTAAAGATTCTTTTCATATGAAAGATCTTGGTACTCTTACTTATTTTTTAGTTTTGGAAATTCATAATGTTGCTTCAGGTGTGTAGATTACATTATTATCACAGGATCTGATTTTTTTGGCTGGTCTGCAAGATTCCTCCTCCGTAGATACTCCACTGGAATTGAATGTGAAGTATCGTCGTGAGGAAGGCGATCTTCTTCCTGATCCAACTATATTTCGACAATTAGTTGGGATTCTAAATTACCTTACTATTACTCGGCCTGATATCTCTTTTCCAGTTCAACAAGTTAGTCAATTTATGCAAGCCCACCGTCATCTCCATTTGGTGGCTGTTCGTCGCATCATTCGATATATTCTAGGAACATCTACTCATGGATTGTTCTTTCCAAGTGGTTCTCCTATTCGTCTTAATGCTTTTAGTGATTCTGATTGGGCGGGATGTCCTGATAATCGTCATTCAGTCTCTGGTTGGTGCATGTTTCATGGAGATTCATTAATATCTTGGAAGAGTAAAAAGCAAGATCATGTGTCAAAATCTTCAACAGAGGCTGAATATCGATCCATGTCTCTTGCTTGCTCTGAGGTTGTATGGCTTAGTGGATTACTTGCTGAGATTGGATTCCTCAATCTCATCCTACTTCTCTCCACGCTAACAATACAAGTGCTATTCAGATTGCTACAAATCTAGTTTTCCATGAGAGGACCAAACACATCGAAGTGGATTGTCATTATATACGAGAAGTTGTAGATAAAGGAGTCATTACTCTTCCACATGTGTCCAGTGATCTTCATATAGCTGATACGTTTACAAAATCCATGGCACGGCAACGCCATCAGTTTCTAGTAGGCAAATTGATGCTTCTTGATCCACCAGCATCAATTTGAGGGGGGATGTTAGCATGATGGACAACTAAATGATTGTATATATTAATGTAATTATGTAGTGATACAAATTAGCATGATCATATATATTTGTTGTAGAATTAAATGAATAAATATTGTGATAGAATAGCTGATTTGGAGGGATAGCAAGGCAGATTTAAAGGGGTTGAATAGCAGATTTGTAGAGATAGAATAGCTGATCTTTAGGGATAGGAATGGCGGATCTTTAGGGATGTGTAATCTTTATTTTCTCTATATAATGGAAAGACTCTCTCACTTTGAGAGGCATTCAGCAGAAAATTGACAGTTTATGCATCCGGTAATGTGTGCAATACAAAATCAAGAAGCATTTGGCAGTCCGATCAGTTTCCCTTCCTTGATGCAAGGTGAAGCAGGAAATTTAAAGATTTGAGATTGAGGGCGCGCATCATGTTTTTTGTGACTTGCTGGAAAAATTGGAGTTGTGTCTAAAGAAACTGGAAAGTCAGCCGGGTTTGCTAAACAAAGAAAGAGGTGAGTCGATTGTACACTATTGGTCCTGGTATCTTTTAATTCTAAAAGAGTTAGAAAGCATTTCAAAGTTGTATAGATAGTACACTGAAATGCTTTTGTCCTTATAATGATAGTAGGTAGAAATAGTAACTATCTTTGAAACCGTAACAACATCCTTCGATTTAATTTCTAAATGTCTATTCTTTGAAACTATAATCAAAGACTCAAGAAACTTTGCCCGCAGCAAAAAAAGAATTCACCAATTTCTCTTCAAGATCAATTTTCTTGTATCCTTTCACCTTTAAGAGCTTTAGCTTTGAAATTTCTATTTGGCAATTCTCAAATTTTTCCTTTGCCACAAAGTTCCAATAGCTTCCTGCTTCCATTGCATAATCACCAAACTGCATAATTTTAATTAATTATTAATTACTTCACAAATAATTAACAATAGCTAAAAAAATTAAAATATTTAAAAGGTTCAAATTAATATACTTACATCGTTAAAGAGTCTTTCAATTTTGGGACAATTCTTGACAATATTGAAAGACTCTTTATCAATGTAAGTATATTAATTTCAACCTTTTAAATATATATTTTTTTAGCTATTGTTAATTATTTGTGAAGTAATTAATAATTAATTAAAATTATGCTGTTTGGTGATTATGCAATGGAAGCAAGAAGCTATTGGAACTTTGTGGCAAAGGAAAAATTTGAAAATTGCCAAATAGAATTTTCAAAGCTAAAGCTCTTAAAGGTGAAAGGATACAAGAAACTTGAGCTTGAAGAGAAATTGGTGAATCCCTTTTTGCTGTGGGCAATGTTTCTGGAGTCTTTGATTATAGTTTCAAAGGATAGACATTTAGAAATTAAATTGAATGATGTTGTTACGGTTACAAAGATAGTTACTATTTCTACCTACTATCATTATAAGGACAAAAGCTCTATATTTCAAACATAGTACAATGAAATACTTTCTAACTCCTTTAGAACTATAATACTGGAACCAACATCGTAGAATAGGCTCACCTCTTTCTTTGTTTACCAACCCCATCTAGCTTTCCAGTTTCTTTAGACATAACTCCAATTTTCCAGCAAGTCACAAAAAACACGATGCATTCCTTCAATCTCAAATCTTTCATTTCCTGCTTCACCTTGCATCAAGGAAGAGAAAATGACGGAACTACCAAATGTTTCTTGATGATGTATTGCACACTTTACCGGATGCATAAACTTGATAAACCCACACACATCGCTATTTGATAACTATATAAACTCAATTGATTGCACACTCAATTCTAATGCATGTGATAACCTTTTTGCCAACTCAAGAACAAAAGGGAAAACATCCTGCAATCTTAACACACACTTAACATCATGGACATACCACTCCATCATTGCAGCTAAACTACTCTAGCAAAAATATATACAAAGTATTATCAACACCCGCAGCCCCTCTTAGAAACTTACAAAACTCAAACAATATAGGAACAAACTGCTTATATACGGTTACATGGTTGACAAAAAGTGTCTTACATGAATCTATAAATTGACAATTACATCCATGAGTATCTTGTTTGGTAGTTACATAAGGAAATACATAAACTTTTACTAGAGCCTCAGGAACAGAGGAGTGAATAAATATTTGAAGATATTCCTCTGATTTATATGTGTCATCCTTTGGGGTCATTTTGAGAAAATTGGTAAGCATCTTCATCAGACGACTAACATTATATTAATATATGTGTTGTCATTGCAGTTGCAAAGGTCCTGAATAAGCAAATTCAAGTCATTCATCAGCTTCCATGTGTAATATTTTTGTTGTCATTGCAGTTGCAGAAGTTTTTCTGTCTAACCTCTTTTTGCTTTGTCAAGCATAGATTTTAGAGTAAATATTGTCTTGAGTCAGGTTCCATATAGCACAATTTAAGCATATCCATATCTTGGTAGAATGCTTAGCATTGTTCATACAAATTATACCACCACATATTACAACAACCACAAATTATCTTCCATGAAATGTTATGCTCTGCATCATCTCTAGCTTTAACTAAAAAATTCCAAGCTTGCGAATTACCACAAATATAATATTTAGACACAGGGTGGACTGTGAAGTAGTACTTAGCCTTCACAAACTCAGCCTAGAGAGATGGTTGAGTTCTAAACAACTGTTAGATAATGAGATATTTCTAGATAGTTTTTTGTTTAATGGTTTCTTTTTTTAATATTATGTTGAGTTTATAAAGGAAAGATAGTCCTTGTTTTATGGAATATGTTTTGTAGATAGGTATGGTCTCTACTAACTTTTGAAAAGCTTATATACCTACATGTGTCTAAGCCTTTTGTAATATGCCACATGAATGACAAAAGGAAATTTTGTTGAACCTTATCTTTTCTTTCACAAAAGTTCCAGATACTAACAGTGGTGTCAGAGCCATTCTTCTTGAGGGATTTGTGAAGGTACGAAAACTAAGGTTTTCTACAGTTCTTCTAAGGTGAGAGCTAAGCGGCAGTAACATGGCTTCCAACAACTTCTTGGGTGCAAGCCCTCCTAGATTTACAGGAGAAAATTATCAAATATGGGTGATAAAGATGAAGGCTTATCTCAAAGCTCTTAGTATATGGGATACAATCGAAAGTGAATACGATCCTTCTCCACCTGGACCTAATCCAACTGTTGCACAAATGAAGGTTTATGAAGATGTGAAGTCAAGAAAACCAAAAGCTCTCACATGTCTTCATTCAACACTTGCAGATGTGATTTTCACAAGAAAAATTACTTGTGAAACACCTAAGGAAGCATGGGAGAAGCTAAAAGAGGAGTTCGACAAAAGTGATGAAGGGTGTCAAACTCTTAACTCTCAAAAAAGAATTTGAAATATTAAGGATGAAAGAAGGAGATACTGTGAAAATGTATTCTGACAAACTTGTGGAGATATTTAACAAAATAAGGTTGTTTGGTGAAACCTTTCCTGATGCAGAGGTGGTGGAGAAGATGATGATAAGTTTACCAGCAAGGTTCGACTCCAAGATTTCAGCAATAGAGGAATCTTGTGATTTGAAGACTTTCTCTGTGGCAGAACTGATCAGCAAGTTACAAGCCCAAGAATACAGATCAAGTATAAGAGATTAAGAAGTAGCACAAGTGGCATTTCAGGCATAACATAAAGGCAAGCTGAAGGACAATAGAAGTATGAAAAGAGATAAAGTAGCAAAGGGAAAACCATGGAAGGAATCTTCAAAGAAAGAGAAGTTTCCACCTTGCAACCATTGTAAAGAACCAATCATCAAGAAAAAGAATGTTGGTTCAAAGGAAATCCATCGATTCAGTGTAGATTCTATAGAAAGATGGTTCATATTGAGAAAAATTGCAGTGTGCAACAAGTAAATTTTACTAAAGAGTCTAAAATTGAATTAAAAAGCTTGTTTATGGCTTCCCATGTAGAAAACACAGCCAACAAATCCTCATGGTTCATAGATAGTGGATGTACGAGTCATATGTCTCACCATGAGCTCATGTTTCATACACTTGACAAGTCAATCAAATCTAAAGTAAGGATGGGGAATGGTGAAACAGTAGATGCACTTGGAAAGGGTTCAGTTTCCTTTCAGACTAAACAAGGTACAAAGTTTATACATGATGTGGTGTATGTTCTTTAATTAGCATGTAACTTGTTAAGTGTGGCTCAAATGATGTCTAAATAATATTCCTTAATTTTTAAAGACAAACACTGTTTGGTTTATTACTCTGAAGATAGTTTGATTGTTAAAGTAGAAATGGTGGATAAAACTTTTTCTTTAGATGGGAAGTTCGATAGTACAAGAGTCATGGTTGTGGCACAAAAGATATGGTCAATTTTACAATGCTACATTAAAGTTTATGTGTGAAAAGGGCTTGAATAAGGTTTTACTTGAGATTTCACTGTCTAAAGAAGTTTGTGAGCCATGTTAGATGGGTACGGTACATAAGAAAGCATTTCCTAAAAATGCTACCTGGAGGGCAACTGAAAAACTTGAACTAGTTCACACTGATGTGTGTGGAACTATGCATACATCATCTTTGGGATACAATAAATATTTTATACTCTTTATTGATGACTTAACAAGGATGACTTGGGTTGTCTCACGTATTTCTAGTTTTCAAGAAATTTAGAGCTTTTGCAGAAAGACAGAGTGGTTGTACGCTAAAGGCTTTGAGGTCAGACAATGGGGTTGAATACACTTTAAATGAGTTCAATAATTATTGTGAAGATATGGGAATTTATCACAAGTCGATAGTAATTTGTTCACCCGAATAAGATGGAATCTTGGAGAGGAAGAACATGTCTGTTGTTGAAATGGCTAGATGTTTGTAGCTTGAAAAGAAACTAGCACAAAGATTTTGGGCAGAAGCTATTTATACTTCCATGTATTTGATAAATAGGCTGCCAACTAGAGCCGTGGATGGAAAACTCCTAGTGAGTCATGGAGTGTAATAAGACCATCTGCAGAACACATCAAAATCTTTGGTTCAATTTGCTATTCTTATGTTCCTTCGGTCAAAAGAAGCAAACTTGAACCAAAAGGCGAATTGGGGATCTATATTGGTTATTCATCACAATCCAAGGGTTATAGAGTTTTCAATTTGCAAACAAAACATATTTCCATCAGAATAGATGTAGTAGTGGATGAACATGCTCATTGGAAGTGGGATAAGGAGCAAATTGAGAAAGATAATGCAGGTTTTCAAAACATGCATCCACTGCTTATTGCAACATAATCAGTTGGCTCAGAAAAACTAACTAGACTGTCAAATGCTTCTTGATGAAAAGATGAAGAATCATACGGGGAATCCTCACTCGATTCACCAGTTTTGAAGAAAAAGTCTCTTTCTAAGATATATGAAAGATGCAATGTTGCTATCACAAAACCCAATACCTTCCAAGAAGTATCAATACATAAAGTTTGGATTGAATCTATGAAGGAGGAGATTGGTATGATAGAGAAGAATCATACTTTAAAGTTGATTGATAAACCCAAAGACACAAACGTGATAGGGGTGAAGTGGGTTTATAAGACAACTTAATCTAGATGGTTTAGTTTATAAATACAAAGCAAGTCTTGTTGTGAAAGGTTACACGCAAGTTGCAGGTCTAGATTATGGAGAAACATTTTCACCTGTTGCATGGCATGATACAATAAGGCTTCTTTTTGCTTTGGCAGCTCAAACAAATTGGAAGTTGTATCATTTGAACATGAAATCGACAATCCCAAATGGACTGTTGCGGGAGGAGATTTATGTTGATAAACCAGAAGGCTTTCAAGTTGGAGGAATGAAGGACAAAGTTTATAGACTTCATAAGGCATTGTATGGATTATAATAGGCTCATCGAGCATGGTACAGTAAGATTGATGATTATCTCATTTGTTGTTTGCTGAATATAGAAGGAGGCGCAGGAATAAAGGAGTGAATATATATTAGGAGATATTACTCAGATTTACTAGTGTGAGAAACATGATAAGTATCTTCTTCATAGGAGCAACATTAGTATTAGTACTAGTCTGAAATTAGTTCTGATAACAACTTTATGTGGTGTTCCACTGTTCCTCACCTGAGGTTTTATGTTATTGTTGGTCTTTTGTTTTATGAAATTTTCTCAGGTGAACAATTCGTTTGGCCCTCTCTATAATTCTAAATTTGAGGTTGCCTCAAGTAATTGATAAACTTGATCAGATTATATGGTATTTGATTGAATTTGTAACGGTGAGATGTATATAGGTGTTTACTTTTAATCATTATCCTAATCTAATATGTATATTTATTTTATTCTAATTTAACCTATATGCTTTTGGTAGTGTATGTACTAGTGTTATATTGGGTGGAAGTGAGGATTTAAGTGAAGAAGATTCTAGGTAGGTCTGATAATCTTACTTTTTACGCTAATGGCTCTTGAGATTTTTTTTCTGTATTGGTTTCTTAGTGAGATTTTTTATTGGAGAACTCAATGAGAGACAATCTTCAAACTTGTTCATCTCTTCATGGGGAATCCTTTCATGCAGAAGTTGGTAGACTGCAATACTCAATCAATTTAAACAAGCATTGAAGATTCCATGAGTTAAATACTTTGTGTCAATCATTGATTTAATATTCTAAGTTGGTCTTTGAGTTCTAATGATCCCACAAAGGTGTAAGAAAGGCGAGTTTCGTTCTCTATATGGATGCATTTGATTTTCTTCTTTCATTATCATCATAAGTATTCAGCTTTGGCAATTTTGTTTTTCCACTATATCTGATAATACTTGCTATTACAATCTCCATCTTCAAACCAACAGATTCAAGCCATTTCACATATTCCGTATGCTCCTTGTTCAATCCCTAAGTGATAATCTGATCATAAATATCTCCAATGGTGAGAAGTAAAAACTAATATACGTCAACACTCTTATCAGAATTGTTAGGAAACATAGCGTTTTTCAGCTTGGTACCACTGTGATTCAGCTGATTATTATTGTTTCTTTCTGCCTCATTATGTGCATCTGGTTGCCTCTTGTTATAACACTCAAAAGTTTTTAGTTCATTGTTTCTACTTCCTTGTCGTGATCCTATTTATTTTGTTGTTATATCTTTATTTTTTTTATGCTAGAGATCGTTGCTTTGAACATAACCTTGATTTTCTTTTTTGGAGAACTTATTTTCTTTCTCTTATGCTTTCTGATCATCGTTTTGTTTGTAACAATTTTGTTGACCCTTGACCTTATCTTGCAGATTCTGATTGCCTTTGTTTCATTGCCTTTTCACCATTCCTTTCCATTCTCTTATTGTTCTCATTTTTCACCAGTTTGCCCTGCTAGCATCTACTTCCCCTTGAGTCATATTTATTGTTTTGTTCTTTTAATTATCCTCTTCTTTAGATTCATTGATCCTAATTTTTTCCAGTATCCGACAGTTCATCACATTGTTACCCAACTGTATACAGTGCTTACAATACTTGGGCATGTTTTCGTATTCAAGCCTTTTGGTAGTATCCCCTTAAGGTGATTCCTCATCCTCTAGACCTATCCAGACATTATCCAAATGAGATTTCAACAAGTCGATTTCAACTTGAACCTTAGATATGCTCGGTCTAGTTCTTCCATTTGAAGAAACATTCATAGCTAAGGGAGTTCCAATAGAGCTAACAATTTGTTTAACATAATGCCATAAATACATATGGAAGAGAAAATCTAGTAGAAGAACCCACACTAGTGCAATTGGGATGTCCTATTCCGATTTCAAAATCGGGAGTCCACTTTTGTAGCCACAATTGACGACCCTCCATCTCAATCAAGTTTAAATCATCTTCATTTGTGAAGTCTAAAAACACATTGCGATTATCATACACACCAATTTTGACTGAGGCTCCGATTGGGAATAATTCCTTAAAAATTGACCTAATTCAATCAATTTGGGATCTCACTTTTAGGAATTTCTCAATGATTTTCAACCTACATTCCTCCTCCATAATACAAAAGTAATATTTTTCCAAGAATGCTATTGCCGGAATCCTATTATGAGTAGTGACCCTTGCAATTACAGATTCTCTGGGTTGTCTAGGAGAATTTGATGATTGATGTTCCTTGGTTTCCATCCCCACATAAGGTCGCACCAAGCTAGAGAGTCATCTGATAAGTACCACACACCGATGGAGCCCCGTGTGGAAGCTCCATAGGTGGAGCATGTGGTTTACTCTCTATAAAATGGCCGTTACAGACTAGTGTTTAAAACATGTTTTTATATGACTCAAATCTCAGTAGAAACATATTGTTAATGTGTCATCGTCAAATAAGCCAAAGTAAAATCCAAAGGCCCACCTTCGTAAAAATTTTGATTCTTCTTCCACCACTACTACTACATAAATAATTAATACCTACTACTCAGTACAAAAAGAAAAAGAAACAATTGGCCATTGTTAAATGATAAAAAAAAAATTGGCCAAATGAGTCTAATGATAAATCTCTTATTATGCCATTGGGTGTGACAATACCATCAGTTGTCTCATTCGTTGTTCGAGGTCGAATATATAATCTGACCTAGAGAACGAATGAGACAACTGATGGAATTATCACGTCCGATGGCATCAATAAAACAATTATCATCAGACTCATTTGGCAACACAGATTCATCATTTACCAATGGCCCTTTGCCATGTTCAACTTCAACGTTACTTGCTATGCTCAACTTGAATTGTTTCTTGTTATTTATGTACGTACTAGTATAAGGGTAATAGCTATTTACGTAGTAGTAGATGAAGAAGGAGAATAAGAACCGGGGTTTTAACAAAGGAGGGCCTTTGTATTTTACTTTGGCTGATTTGACAAAGTCACATTTACAAGAGAAGAAGTAAATGAAAAATGTGGGTGGGTGGGGGTTTAATTCCTATTTCCTCTCCATTGTTTAGATGATGTCTAACAAGAAAAGAGAAAATATGTTATTATATTCCTTCTATACTAGGAGATATCCTGATCACTCCTTAAATTTACAGATTCATCTATCTAGGACCATCAACCTAAACTTTGGGATTTATTAACAAGACAAGAGAAAATATGTTAATATGTTATTATATTCCTTCTGGAAGAACATGGAAATATGAATTTGAAATGCTCTCAGGCATAGATATCGAGGTCTGTCAATTTTTAGTTTAAAGTGTTTTAAATTTAGATTTCAGATGGGTGGATCCAGCAAGCTCGCTGGAACACATCCAGTAATGGAGGATAACATCTTTTATAACGCAGGTTTCAAGTCCTACGACATTACGAGATATAAAGACAAAGTTGGGAGTTGGTTTGAATGGGTGGAACGCAGGTGACACCAAATAAGAAGAGTGAAAATTAGCATCAAATTCCTAAAATGGTTAGTTGCAGTATTTATTGAAGCCACCAAAGTGCAGCGGGGGACAGTTAAGAGGTGGAACATCAAGGACCACTTTGCAGAGTTCTATTGCACTCTCAAATACAATGAGAGCGGGAGATACATCAGGTTTATAGCATTACAAGGTCAAAACAAATTAGTCACAAAATTGTTGGGTTTATTTATGAACCAAACAAAACACAGAGTGTAGTAGTGAAGGACAACAAACAACTCCATAAGTCCTACAAAGAAGCTTTCTTCCGTGATAGATGGGTGATGGAGGCAATGGAGAAGGCAGAGATACAGAGCAGAGCAAACAGAATAATGATCACAAAGGCAAATCGACATAAAAAAGACCTCTTGAACAGATGCATAGTAGGGAAATACTAGTGCCAAGCAAACAAAATCCCTAACGTGAATGATGTAAGAAGATGGACCTGTAAGTCCTGGAAGTCGGCGATAGAAATCAAAGTGTATGCCATGAGCGATGATCATTTTATGTTCGAACTACCATCAAAACTAGAAGCAGAGCATGTCTTAATAGGCCAATGGATCTGGATGAAGATGAACTTGGAGCTTGAATGGTGGAAGCCAACAACTGGCTGCTATTCGGCAGAGGAAAGGATATATTGGGTATGGATTAGACTGTTAGGTTTACCTATGAATCTATGGTCGCAGAAGGTTTTTAAGGAGATTGGTTGCCTATGTGGAGGCTATATCGAGACGGAGGAGCTCTCAAAAATCATCTTCATTGGGCTAGAATAAAAGTACAAGGCAACGACGAATGGATTCCTAGAGAAGTAGAAATAACCTATGATTGTTTCACTTACACCATTCCGGTGTGGTGTGAAGCTCTGGTCACTATGAAATTTTCAGAGGAGAAGGGAAAATACCCAGCGGTCAATACCCAAGATCAACTTTTACAGATGATAAAGGAGGTACTACCAACGGAAAAGGTGGATGGGCATGTGGAGTCTTCGAGTGAGGGGTCTCTCATGCAAGTGGGCCCAAGATTTCAAAGGGGAGAATTTAACGTGTATAGTAGACACAAACTAGGTCAAAGGAAATTGGGACCAAATTTGGGCCGAATTTGTTTGGACCCCATTGATGTGGAAAAGGCTCGAGCCCAAGCTTTACAAACCTCTTCGGAAGACATAATTAACATTGATATATCATCGAATCAAATAAATGAAAATAAAGCTCAAAGTCAGATTATGCCATGGAATAGGGATGAGGGGGAATTGGAAGTTGTGAGACATATGGTATACATGCCTAGAAAATAATAAGAAAGAATTGGGGGAGAAAATTACAGCCGATAATGGTACAACCATTGGCAGAGGAGAATAAAAATGGAGGAGCAGAGGATGTTATCCCACTAGGTATTCCAATTCCCATGGGAAGACTACAACACATTGAGCACCTCAGAATGGATACAACAAAATATAATCAAACTGAGTTCGGAATTTAGGGTTAATTTCAAAGGATGTGAAGATAGGGCGAAGGAATTATTGATGAAGATTGACAGTAATAAGCAAGAAAGTAAGGGGAAACAGAGTAAATAGTCAACATGCAAGAAGAAAGGGCAATTGGAACTAAAGAACCTACAACTAAATTCTAAGTTTCACAGTAATGGCTCTAGAAGTAAAGGGAGATATTTGGCCATCATGGATTAATGAACTTAAGCATTGTATCCTGGAATGTCAGGGGACTGAATTGTGGGAAGAAAATGGGTATGATCATGAACATGTTAAGAATTTGGATAGCAGATGTTGTGTGTTTTCAAGAGAAAAAAATGGAGGGGGAGATTGCAAACATAGTTAGAGAAATTTGGGGTAGTAGATAGGCATATTATGCGCAACTAGAAGCTAGTGGGACTAGGGGAGGCATACTAATTATGTGGGATAAAAGAATATGGGACGGGGAAATAAGTAGTGTTGGAGCGTACTTAGTTTCATGTTGTTTCTCTAGCAAACATCAGGATTTTATTAAATGGCACCTAACAGGAGTCTACGCCCCAAATGAAAGAGTTGAAAGAGAAGAAACTTGGTGTGAATTGGGGGAAGCTAGAGGTCTATTCATAGGTCCTTCGGTCTTATTTTGGGATTTCAATACAGTGAGATATCCTTTTGAGAAGTTCAACTGCAGTAAAAACAGCAAGTCAATGACAGATCTTTCAGATTTTATTGAAGACATGGAATTAATGGACTTAGACTTAGTTGGGGGAGATTTCACATGAAGGAAAGGTGACTAACATTCCAAAGCAGCAAGAATAGACAATTTCATGATCTCTGAAGATTGGTACACAAGATTCAGGAATATCAAGCAGTCTATTCTATAGAGAATTGTCTCTGATCATTCCCCATTGATGCTACAATGTGGAGAATGGGGGTCAACCAAATCATATTTCAAGTTTAAAAATTGGTGGTTAACAACAGAAAGCTTCAATGACAGAGTAAAGGGTTGGTAGGGTCTTTTCATTTCCAGAGAAAAGAAGACTTTGTACTGGTAGCAAAGTTGAGGGCATTGAAAGGAAAGTCGGAAGAGTGGAGCAAGAACAGTCAAGGAAATCTGAAACAACAAAAGCAACTTGTGCTCGACCAATTAGCAGAACTTGAAATAATACAGGATCAGAGAATTCTGGAGGAAGGGGAGATAATTTCCAGTTTATATCTTAGCACTAAGTTGGAAGAAATAGTCAAAAATGAAGAAACAACATGGAGACAGAGATCTAGGGTAGTTTGGCTTAGATAGGGGGACAGGAATACTAGTTTCTTCCACAAGATAGTAAATTCACACAAAAGAGTCAACACTATTGACAAAATCAAAGTCAGGAAGGAGTTAGTGATTGAACCTACAGAAATACAAAGAGACATCACTGAGTACTATGGGAATCTATATTCTGAAACTGAGGATTCGAGGCCAAAGTTGGAAATGAGGAAGTGTCCTATGATTCATGAAAATGACTAAACCCAACCGATGGCCTATTTTGAAGCTCAGGAAATTCTAGAAAGCATCAAAGCATGTGATGGGGAAAAATCCCCCGACCCATATGGCTTCTCTATGGTTTTCTGTTGGGATATCATCAAAATAGAAATGGTTGCAGAATTTCAAAACTTCTACGTGGAAGGAGTGTTTGAGAAGAGTATAAATGCTACTTTTTGTGACTTGGATACCCAAGAAAATATGGGCAGAAGAACTAAATGACTTCAGACCAATAAGTTTAGTGGGGGAGTTTACAAGATAATAACAAACATTTTGGTTGAAAGACTAAAGAAGGTGATACATAAGCTTGTGAACATGCAACAAATGGCTTTTATCAAGAGCAGGAAGATCATGGCTGCAGTATTGATAGCCAATGAATGTGTTGATTCCAGGAAAAGGGATAACCAACCAGGGATCCAATGCAAGCTGGATATCCAGAAGGCATATGATCACCTGAATTGGATTTTTTTTATGAACATGATGCAGAGGATGGGTTTTGTCAAAACGGTTAAAGTGGATCAGATAGTGCATAAGCTCAGCTAAGTTCTCTATAATAATCAACAAAACCCCAAGCGGTATTTTCCCATCAAACAAGGGTTTGAGACAAGGGGACCCTATATCTCCTTTTTCTTTTTATCTTGTCTATAAAGGGGTTGAGCAATATATTCCACACTGCAAGATCAAATGGTTGGATCAGAGGTTTCCAAGTGGGGGAGAATGCAAGAAACAATCTATAGATCACTCATCTAGAGTATGCAGATGACTCTCTAGTATTTTGTGGAGCTGTAAAGGAGCACATGTTGATTTTGAGAGTTATTTTAAATATTTTTGAGGTTGTGTCAGGTTTGCACATAAAGTGGAACAATATTTTCATTTATCTAGAAAACATAGTACTAAATTTTGAGGACTTAGCTTACAAGCTAGGAGGGAAAGTAGGTGAACTACCAACAATCTACTTGGGAATGCCTTTGGAGGCTAAGAGCAAGTCAAGTGGAATATGGAGTTGTGTAATTAAAAAATGTGAAAGGAAGCTTGTGAACTGGAAATGTTAATATATATCCTTAGGTGGCAGACTAACTCTAGTTAACAGTGTCCAGGATGCCTTGCCATCATACATGATGTCAATATTCCCTATACCAGGCAAAGTAACAAAGATGTTAGATGCAATTAGGAGGAACTTTCTATGGAAAGGAGTGAAGATAAGAAGAAGTCTCATTTGGTCAAATGGGAGGAGTTGCTAGTTAGCAAGAGAGGGGCTGGAGCTTGATGATGAAATGGTTGTGAAAATTTGCCTAACCAAAAGTATCTCTATAGAAGGAAGTAATAACAACAAAATATGGAATGGAGGACAAGTGGATGACAGAGGTGGTGACCAACCCTTATGATTTTAGTGTATGGAGATCAATTAGGAAATTCTGGCTACCGATCAAGGACAAAAAAAAAACTGTAAGGTGTGTAATAGAGAAAAAGTATCCTTCTGGAATGGCATCTGGTGCGGACAGGACACTCTCAAACAAGCATTCCTTAAGTTATATAGTCTAAGTTAAGCACATGAAGCATCAATGGAAGAATTATGGACAGGACAAGGGTGGAACCTACATCTGGGAAGAAATTTAAATGACTGGGAAATGGCATCCATAGCAAGATTTCATGACACAATTGCTATGGCTACCAATCTAACATAAGAGGAAGATAGACGGATATGGAGAGGGGGGAGAAAGGGAGAGTTCATTGAAAGATTTGCATATCGAGAACTGAGGCCTATTGAAGTGAAGCAAGAAGGATGGCCCTGCTAGATGATTTGGAGAACAAAAATTCCATACAAGGTGAATTATTACACATGGCTTTTGGCAAAGGAGGAAGTTTTGACACATAAAAACTTGAATAAGAGTAAACACAACCTTTTCCCTAGATGCTATGTATGCGAAAAACAGGTGGAGACAGGTGATATTAGGCATATTTATGTGTCTAATAACCAATTTATCCCATATATTTAGCCAAGTTCGAGAGTTAATTCCTAGTTTAAATTGCAATTTTAGAGTCAATTGATTGTGTTTCCTCTAACCACAATGATTAGGTGTGTGTAGGGTGAAAACCAAGAAAAAGGAGCGAAAAAAGAAGTCATCTAAGAAAAGGAAAATAGAAGTTGAAGTTGCTAAGGAGAAATGGCCAAGAAGCTGGAAAATGCACTAAATGGGAGCATCTCTGCGTCGCGGAGCTGGAAGATAGATTGTGGAAAACGAAGTGTACAAAACAGTGGAGTGTGCGATAGAGGTGCATCGCAGAGGAGGAATGACCTTCTCAAAATGTGAAGCGAGGGAACAGGTCTGCATCGTGGACCTAGACTCCAGAATGAACATGTATGATCATTTTGGTTCAGTGACTTCTAGCTTCATGAAGTATGGCCTGCAAATCACTTTTTCTCCTTCTCTTTCACATTCTATGATGTTCACAATCCACCCTATTATTCATTTAAGCATGACTCATTGGATACCCCATTTCTTTTGCTCCTTTCACACACACAAACTGTTCTCTTTTACAATCTTCTTCTTTTCTTTTTTTTCTTATATTTTTTATATGGAGGGGTTTCATCTTTTTCATCATGATCCTTCAAAGGAGGATTTTTCACATTCCTTGATTTTCCTTCTTATTCACCACACCCACAACTTAGGCTTTTGTCCTAAGTTGGCTATTCACACAAACCAATACTTCATGAAGGTTATAGGTGATGGGACAAAGAGGTCAAATTTGTTCAAGTTACTTCCAAAGAAAAGGATAGGCTCAAAAAGTGACAAGAAAGGTTCACACTTCTCACAAGGTGGCCACAAAGAGGTATAATGTCAACTTTCGGTTCACTCTTAACAAATTGTGCCTAAGATCATTTCAATCGCTTTCTTTAATCAATCAAGTTGACTAACGGGGTAAGTTCTGGGCGTCATCAAGCACAATATTCAAAACAACCTCACCACACATGGCATTCGACACAATTATCAAACAAAACTCAACAATCTTAAGCTAGTGTGCAATGATCATCACAAGAGATTGACTCAATCAACCGGCTAGTCACAATGAGATGTTAGGTGTTCGCATATGACCTATATAACTCAAATTGCCTCATCGTAGCCGCACACTCATATTGTTCAATTGAAAATACTATTCAAGTCATCGGTATTGATCAAAACCGATACTCAAATTTGCAAGAGAACAGCCACAACCAAACACATCAAGAGGTGGAAAATTTTAAAAAGTCGGTTCAAAACCATTTGCAATTCAAAACAAAGG
Source organism: Solanum etuberosum (assembly GCA_029582245.1). Classification (NCBI taxonomy): domain Eukaryota; kingdom Viridiplantae; phylum Streptophyta; class Magnoliopsida; order Solanales; family Solanaceae; genus Solanum; species Solanum etuberosum. Next base: position 167,056 of record JAJONR010000407.1, read on the forward strand.
ACACACACAATAGATCAAAACCATATATATATATATATATATAAACACCAAATACGATCCAACATTCACAAAACAACAATGGCAAACATCCACAAAACAGCCCAATAGAGGTAGGTATAGGTATACCTCACCCTGCCAAACAATTCTAGCAGTTGTCCTCAAATGCAGAGAAAGAATAAAATAGTCTAAAAAGTGACAGAAATGGAGTAAAACGAATCATCCTGCCAGGCTAAGCCTGGGGTGAAGTCTGCATCTCCGTGACTCCATTTGTCTGGGCGTTAGTGTCCGGCTCAGCAGCATCCTTTGCTCCGCTAGAGCCCACCATAGACATCTCCCTCAGTGATGCCTGTAAAGCTGTCTCAATCATAGCGCCCTCCAGATCTGCTAGGTCATCATACACGGTAGAGTCTCTAACACCGAGATCCTCCTCATCAGTATTTGCCTTAGACTCCACAACTGCACTCTCTCTATCAACATCACCGGTCATCAGAGCCAGAGGAATCTCTGTATTTGCGGGAACATCTGCGCTCGGGATGTCGGGGATCTCAACTGTGCCGAACAACATCAAAAAATCTATGGACTTTAGCTCGTCCAAATCCTTGTGCAGCCCAACAACATCGACCTTCAAGGTTGTCAAAGCAGGAGAATCACCTCGGCCCTGCTCACAAGCCTCAACCCTCACTGTCAGGGCATCCAGAGCCATCTTGTAGCCATCAATCAAATCTCGGTGCTCTCTCATCTCAGCCCTAATCGGGGCTAAGGTAGCAGCAATAGCCCACTCTATCATCCAAGGCACAGCGGACTCTACCCGGGAGGCACGCACATCAGTAGAATGAGCCAGATGGCCCATCTTGTATAACATAGCCTGGGTGATAGTGGGTCGGGAGGAAGCAGCGGCAGAAGAAGTGGGAGGGGGTGCATAGTAGAACTGGGAGTAGCAGAAGTAGAAGGACCAGAAGTACCTGTAGGCTCAGTGGACTGAGGGGGTAGTATTGCCTTGGTCGGCAACATGTCAACACCAACTACCAGGGACGTATCCACCGGTGTAGCCCTCCTCTTGTTGGCCTCATCCCTCAAGTACTCGACCTCAATCTGTCGGATGTCAGTAGAGGAAATGGGTGTCACCACCACATCCATCTTCTAGACCATGGGAACACGGGCCCGCCTGCATAGCTCAGTGATCAGCACCAGAAATGGAAGGGAGGTTTTACTCTGCTTGGCCCTCATGGCCATATCTTGCTCAATGAGCAGACCCAAGTTCAACCTCTGTCGATCCATAATAGACCCTAGACACGGAGCCTTCGGATGTCGGAGTATCGACTCATTCCCCGAAGGCATGATGGTGCTGCTAATGAACCCGAACCACTATGTGGTAGCCACGCTCAGGTCCTTCTTATCGATCGGTGCACCAGCCTCGATCCACCTCGGTGTCATATCAGAAATGAGGGGTGCCAACCAACCCATTAGATCATCTAGGGTCTTCTTCTTTATGAAGTCAATGTAATCATACTTGAAGTCCCGTGAACACCCGAGTACCTCATTAATCTCCGTGCTGCTACACTTTACCTTCTTTCTGCGAACAACCACAAAGTCAACCGGCTTGAAGGTACTTGCCTTCTTTTTCCCTTTCGGCACCAACTCCCCATAAGCCAAATAGAACCCCCGGACCCAAGTACGGATGTAAGGGCCTTGGGGTTTAGTAAAAATCTCAAATCTGTGGAACTTCAGGGTGTTCCGCACCTCAGGATAGCGGTATACCACACCATCGGTAGACAACCACTTTTCTTCTAGAATGGTCTTCAAACCCTCGGCCTTTAGTCTGTTGAGTGACCGGGGAGGAGGACCCTGAACTAGTGGAGCCTGCACTATTGCCTGAGATGGAGATGGAGGAGGAGAAGACGTAGGAGGCACTGGGATCCTAGATGGATCTTTCATAGTCTTGGAGCGTAGCTCCGCTGTCCTAGACTGTAGGAGCTGGTCATCCTCTGGTTCAGATACGGAGGCTGGGGAACTGTCCTCTGAATGGCCCTCACTTTCAGAAGTGGTGAGGTGAGTTGCATAGACTCCCTCACTGTCGGAGCTCCCCTCCGTAGGTGTGGGTTGCACGGGCCTTTGTCCTTTCCCTTTCCCTCCTTAGGAGGACTTTTGGTGAGTTCCGGCATATCACCGAAAGTTACAAAACTCAAACAAACAAAATAGTGAGTTAAAAGGCAATCGAGGGGACTTTAGGTGAACCGTCGAACGACTCAGCGAGCTCGACCCAGCTCGCCGAGTAGTCCAACCTGCCAGATTTATACCCCGACCTTCAAAATCCAACCCATAGCTCATGAAAACAAAATTAGAGTATCATTCTATGCAATTAAACTAAGACCCATACTACCCATGCCAACGGGGTACTCAGACTACTCCCGATTTGGCCAAAACTGGCCAATTGATGTCTTTTTCCCTTAAAATGACGTCAACCGCTCTATCATTGGCCAAAATTCGATAATTAGCATAATTCGAAGTTACTCAAACTTCACCCCACTATACCTACGACAAATTCAACACAACCCAACAATTTTAACATGCTAAGACATGGGAATTCACAATTTAAGGCCAATTTACAACGATTTAAACTAAATACGGGCAAATAAAACACCACACAACCAAAAAATCAACATTAAACACAGAGAACAACCACAAAATGATTATGCATTCGATTTCAACAAAAAGTAAAAAGGGGTTCGGAAAATGAACCTTATATGCCAAAAATTTGTAAAGCTAGGCAAGCAAAGAATCCAAGAATCCTCCCCGAGTTGTAAATCTCACACAAAAAGTAAGAAAACTAGTACGAAAGCAATAAACTATGCGGTTGTGAAAGTTTGGAAGTTGAAAAGTATGAAATGAGGGAGAATTTTGAATTTAAAATGCTTTGGCCTTAATTACTCTTCAGTTCGCGCGCCCCTCGGCGACCATGACTTACGTCGCCGACCCACTCGGTGATGCGCCGAGAATCACTTTGGCTCACCGACTTTTACAGAACCTCCAGCAAATTAGGTGGTTCTAATAGTGGTCCAAGTTGAGCTCGCAGACCTGTTCAGCGAGTCGTCGACTGGACTTTTTGCTCGCCTAACTGCCCATTTTTCCAAAATCTCAACTTTCAACCTGCACATTCAACACCCGTTATTCAAAAAACATTATTAAAAACATAAACACTTTGGTTGCCTCCCAAGAAGTGCCTTATTTAACATCATGGCACGACGTGGATACGTTTTTCAAGGTTATTTTTCAGGTTAGCCAAGCTATCACTTGGTATACCCCATTTTGGCCTTGGGTTCAAATGAGATGATATTTGACCCATTTACGTTTCCAGTTGTTTAATGGACACTGAGTGAGAGGTGACCGTCTGATTGAGTGTGGAGACATTCACTTTCATTTCTTTAAGCACCTTGTCCGACCCTTCCACTTTATTGAGAATGTGTGCAAGCATGTCTTCTGTGCGAAAGTTCTCCGGGTCAGCCCTTTGCTCCTTTGGATTTTGACGCTCATGGGGTGGAACGTATCTTTCCTTGTCACCATCCCGTTCTTCCAATTAGTCCTACGATCACGCCATTCTCTGTCACGGTCTCTCCATCCATCATCTCTTTCTCTATTCCAACCTAGATTCCTGCCCGGCCTTGGAGAGCTCGGATGGAAACCTCCTCCTTGATTTGAAATAAAATTCACTTCCTCATTATATAAAGCCTCAAAGTGTGCATCCTCGGGGTTTACTCCACTAACACCAACAGAATGAATACTTTTCAACCCACTAGCCATCACAATTTTCGATAAAATATCCAGCTGGTTCATTATTTTGTCCATATTTTGGTCTCGCTCATGGTCTTTCTCTATCTGCTCCTTTGTCATCCTAAAGGTTAGAGGAGACACTTGGTCCTCCCGAGTGTACCATGCTCTATTAATCTTGGTCATCCCGTCAAGGAGATTAGATGCTATTTCGAAAGGTTGTTGCATTATACCTCCTTTGACAAGTTGATCAGCCACACATTTGTTCACCGAGTCTAGACTCTGGTAGAAGTGTTGTAACAACACGTTGTTTGAAAGCTCGTGAGTCAGACATTGAAGTAACAACTTCTGAAATCTCAGTCACGTCTCATGGATTGACTCACCCTCTAAACGTTTGAAGCCCTGAATATTATCTCTTAATGCCATCATCTTTGAAGAAGGAAAGAACCTTACATAGAACGCCTCAGTAAGTTCATCCCAAGTGGTAATGGAATCCCTCAGTAGATCAGCTAACCATTTGGTAGCTTCTCCTATCAAAGAAAAAGGGAACAACCGGAGACGGACTGATTCTTATGAGATGTTCTTGAATGAGAATGGACCACATATGTCCACAAAGTTCTGAATATGATCATGGGGATCCTCATGAGCTAGCCCTCCATATAATCCTTTCATTTGCAAGAGTTGCAACATCGTGCTAGTCACGTGGAAGACAACATTCCCCTCAACAGGAGGTAAACGTATAGCACCTACGCCACCCAATTGAATTGGGTCATTGACATCATTCAGATTTCTAACATCATCTTGGTGGCCAAGTTGACTACCGTTACTTCTGTTTACACTCATCTCGTCCTATGTTCAAAAACAGCCAACAACAACACAAAACAAGGTAAGTCAATTCAACTACAACACAAAAAGATCACAATCTAAACTTCAATAATAGAATTCTAAACACCACTCCCCGGCAGCAGCACCATTTTTTATAAACTCTCAACTACACCTCATCAAATACTAGGTGTAGGCGATCGTAATCTATTATAAAACCCAACAAAGAGTTGGGATCAAACCCATAGGCAGCGGTACAAGTTCGAATTCAGTTATGAAGTTATAAACGTGGTCTAATTGGTTATAAGAATAGAAATTATCGAAAATATTTAGATAAATCGAACAGGTTGACAACGAATGTCAGATGGGGGGTTTAAGTTGGTCAATTAACAACTACAATAATTACGAAAATAGGGGAAACCATAAGTAGAGAGGAATTCTCGGGAATGTGATTAATTATAGGCTAATTTCTCTATATGGGTAATTGTAATTTACTAACAATTTCTGAATATCAGTGGGTAGGCTAGACTATTGATGTAATAGCTTTCTCTCAAACAACTATTACGATTCAAGCGAGTTCTATCAAACCTCGACAAGCTTAATACTATAAGCAGCCCAATACCTCAATTTATCTGCTCTCTCGAGCTAGAGAGGTAGAATCGAGTTTAGAATTCACTCTCTCAAGTTGAACCCACAACAACCTGATCACTACAATCATCAATTCAAAACCTTAGTTCTAAACCTCTTTCTCAAGCAAGCCCAGAACACTAAGTTAGAATTTCATTTGAAACTACAGTTCATAGATTAATACACAGTTATCAATTAAACCCACTTCAAATAAGTATTTAAATAATTAAACAACAATACCCATAAGCTAATTAAAGAAAATAATCACATGATCACACCCCAAGAATTGGGGTTTTAGCCACACATCATAAAAAGGAAGAAACGATTACCAATTATGTTGTCCATGAACTGGTAATGGTTCCCCAATCTCTACAATGCTTCAAATCAACTTAATTAAAAAACCCAATTGAAAATACCTCAAAACCAAGTAAATAAAGTGTCAAAACCAAAGCTCTAAGTTCTACAATGGAGAAATTACTCAGGAAAAACAACTCTCTTCAAAACTGCTTTTAAAATTCAATTTATAGTTTCCCAAATTTTGGCCTTCAGGACCACTAGGTGAAGTAAGTCGAGCGTCGCCGACCAAGTCGGCGATGCGCCAATGGTACCATTCCATCACCGGTCTGTCTTGGCTCTATAACCTAAGGGTTCTGTGACTTTAGGCGATCAGGATCGAGGACACCAATCCATTCGGTGGTCCACCGATTGTCCATTTCCATCGCCAAGTTGGTTCTTCCCCAAGGATGGCACACTGAAACTTTTGGCGAGCTGAAGAGTCACTCGGCGGCTCACCGAGTGGTCTTGGCGATCACCAGGATTGTCTTTCTTCAACTTCTTTAGCTTTCTTCGCTCCTTTATGCCCGATAATGTCCTTCCCTTGCTTCTTAGCCTTCATTGCTGCAAATCAACACTTTAACATCAGTTTAGAGCATAAATTATACATTGAGAACAATAAAACTATGAAAACGAACCCCTAGATGAGTCAAAATCTCAGACTCATCAGTCTGCATATGGTGGCCATCATGGAGGTAAGCGCACTGCCCATAAAGTGCTACAATAAGGTTTTTTCTAGCCTACTTTGTTCAAAGATGTTGCAGGTTATGTAAACAACTGTGATCAATGCCAGAGGATGGGAACTATTTCCAGACGACATGAGATGCCATTGCACAACATCTTGGAGGTCAAAATATTTGATGTCTGGGGGATTGATTTCATGGGACCATTCCTACCATCCAATGGTAATCAGTATATCCTTGTGGCTGTATATTACGTGTCAAAGTGGGTTGAGGCAGTGGCTCTACCTACAAATGATTCTAAAGTGGTGCTGAAGTTTTTAAAGAAACACATCTTCACGCAGTTTGGGACTCCAAGAGAAATAATCAATGATGGAGGTAAGCATTTCATAAATCAGTTGGTGAAGAATATCTTGGCTAAGTATGGGGTCCGTCACAAGGTGGCTACAGCTTATCACCCACAAACCAGCGGGCAGGTGGAAGTTTCAAACCGTGAGGTGAAGCAAATTCTATAGAAAACAGTGAATGCTCAAAGGAAGGATTGGGCGATGAAGCTAGATGATGTAGTATAGGCGTACAAGACAGCGTATAAGAAGCCAATAGGGACTTATCCCTATCACAAGGTGTTTGGTAAAGCGTGTTACCTTCCAGCTGAGTTAGACCATTAAGCATATTGGGCAGTGAAGAATCTGAATCTGGACCCAAAGTTAGCTGGGAGAAAACGCATGGGCCAACTACATGAATTAGAGGAGTTCAGACTCCATGCTTATGAGAATATGAAGCTCTATAAGGAGAAGACAAAGCGTTGACATGATAAAAATATCGTATCACGAGTCTTTGAGCCTGGCCAAAAGGTATTTTTGTTCAATTCTAGATTGAGGTTGTTTCCAGGCAAGCTGAAATCAAAGTGGAGTGGACCATTCCAGGTGGTGCGCATGACCAACCATGGAGCTGTAGAATTATGGAATGAAGGTAAACAGTCCATGTTTATAGTGAATGGACAAAGGGTAAAGCACTACTTCGGACAAGAGGTGGATCGTGAAGAAGATGTGTTGGAACTGAGCAATGAATGATTGGGAAGTTGAGTCGTGCCGCGACGCTAAATCAGGCGCTACTCGGGAGGCAACCCGTGACTTTGTACACTAGCGAGATTTTATGTTATTTTAGTTTTTTAGGTTAGTTCATTTTTTTTAGTTGTAGGTTGGTTTAGTGTACTTTTGTATTCTTAGGTTGTAATTTAAATTTTAAGTAAGTGTAAAAAAAATCATGAAATAGTGGAGTCCGCGACATCTTCGCGTCACGGACTTGTTCCTGGGTGATGCGACGATGGGGGAAGCTAGAAATAGTGGAGTCCGCGATAAGGTCGCGTTGCGGACTTGGTTCTGCCAAGGCACGCTCGCCCAAGGCAAAAATTGTTAAATCTCAAGTGTTGTCCGTGACAGCTCTGCGTCGCAGACCTGGTAAGTTTTTTTGTGATTTTCATTAAAAAGTTGGGTTTTACCCAACTAACTTGTTATAACCCGACCCACATCCCCTTTTAACTCCGAAAAATGCCCCATAACCCTTATTCTTTCAAGAAATTGAAAAAAATTCCTCTCCCTCTTTAACCCTAACTCCTTCTTTCAAATCAAATTCGTGTCGCGAAGTTGAAAGATCCTCATCAAGTTCTTCAATTTTCGTCGTTCTAAGCATTCAAGGTATGTTTCTTACTTCTCTTATTCTTTCTTTGGGATAAATTATTGAGGTTAGGGCTTGTAATCATCTTATTGATGGGTGAGATGCTTGAAATTGATTGTACCTTGTGGAAATATGATAATGGGGGAAAAGATTCAATTCTTCAACCTATTTTATGGTACCCATGACTATAAACCTTGTTTGAATGGTCTTGGTTGAATTAAAACGGGGGGTGAATTCAGTGATTGGGTGAAAAATTGGGGTTTTGTAAAGTCTTGCGTAGCAAACATGTTGTGTAGGGAAAGATTGAGTAAGTGCATCGTTGTTGGTTCGAATTCTTGAGTAGAATCACAGTAAAAATTAGGGGTTGGATGCTTAAATTATTTTGGGCTTGCAAATAAAATACTTGTCATGACAATGGGAAGTCTGAGTACCTTGTTGTTTGTGAGATATGTGTTTAAAATGAGTGTGGGGTAAGTCTTGGTAATTGTTTCTCAGTGATTGAAATTATCACTGTCTTGATTGCGGGATACTATGTCTGGAACTCAAAGAGCGGGCAAAGCGGTTGCGTCTAGCAGCCGCAAGAGGGTAAGAACCAGGGCTACCATCCCTCTGGCACCTGCAGTCCCAAGAGGGCAAACACAACCTACGATATTAAGGTAGTTCCATCTGAGGGAAAAAAAGTGGTACAAAATACACACCAAAGCCAAATATTTTTTGGATGTGGTGATTAACGATGTGCAATTGGAAAGGGATTTCCCTCAAATCATGCGCCGCCTGTAAGAATTGCATATGGGATTCATTTTCCAAGATCCTATGGAGTGCAATGTGAGTGTTGTTTGGAAATTCTACGCAAATTGGAAACCCGATGCTCGGTCTCATTTCATAACAGTGCGTGGCGTGGAGGTTCCGCTGACACCCTTGGCCATAAATCAATTATAAAGCACTGCAGAAGCCCTTTTGGATGTTCTAACTGGGTTAAACATCAGCCCTCCATATCAACAGATTCGACACACTTTGTGTGGAGTATAGTTCACCGCTAAGTGGATTAGGCATGGGCACATGAATCGGGAAGCCCGGGTGTGGCTTAAAACTTTCATGAATCGGGAAGCCCGGGTGTGGCTTAAAACTTTCATGAACTGCTTGATCCCAGGCTTGCATTTCACTGAGGTGACCAGAGACCAAGTTTGCTTGGTTTACGCTCTGATGAAGGACATGCTAATCAAGTGGGAGTGCTTCTGAAGTCTGCCATGCGGAAATCCAGAGTGCACAGTGGTAGAAGGTATGTGTTTGGGGGACTGATCACAAGCTTGTGTAGGCGGGCAGGAGTGCCAAAGTAAAATTTGGATTACATAGCGCCCATTTTCACCACACCGCTAGATGTCACGAAAACAAAGGGGCCTGAAAATTCTCATGGACCCACGCTTACAACAGCAGAGCGTAACAAGAGAGATGATATGATTACGGCTCACATATATGGGCTTGAAATGTTACGCCACATAAATAGGTGCCGGCCTTCCACTGAGGAGAAGTTGAGTGACATTGAAAGAAGGTACCCTCTCAACGAACACGCTAAAGCAATGCTAGGACTGGGTCCTAAGTTTCTGGAGCCAATATGGGATGATGTCCCCACTGATGTGAACAAGAGAAGAACAATGTCGGACAGTGAATCCAATTCTGACGAGGAGGAGGTTGAACCTTTGGCTCTTGAGGGAATCAGAGGCGATGATGGCATGGACGAGTAATCAGGGAATTACCCGCCTGACTTTTTATTTATTTTGCTATATATGTTACACTGGGATAGTGCTACATCTTTAAGTGTGGGGTGGGGTACGGTGACATATCTGTGTAAATAAATTTGTTTTTGCTATTTTGGTTGTTTATTTTGTTTTGGGTTCCTTGGAAGTTGTTTGCGGTTATTTGGCCAAGGATAGTAACATTGAACCGTACAAAAAAAAGATTTTGTCTTTCTAGGATTGAGTCAATTGTCGTAGTTGAGTCACATTGACCTATGATAGATGGATGACGACCGTCTTAAGGGCAATTTTCGTCATTGGGTATATAGAGTTGACATCTTGCTAAGGCTGCGCAACTGCATTGACATTAGGCTGTAATCTGAAAATAAAGGAATGAGACATCTAGGCTCTTTTATGTGACTTTAAAATCACGTATGCTTAAACTGAATTCATGTTATTGTTTGGGAAAGAGTCCGAAGTAATCAGTTTTGATTTGAATATGTGCCATGTGTGTAAGGTTTGCTGCATTCCATGCTACTAATTGATGTCTAGAACTTTCCCAGTGTGTCTGTTAAACGAAAGATAGGGTAAGGATTTGAGGAAGTGATATAGGCATTTCTTTGACAGCCTTGTTTTGTTTTCCTCTTGTACCCACCATGATATATATCCCTAGTTAACCCCTTCAAGCCTTTGACTTGTTCTTTGGTAGCCTAATATGAAGCTTATTCCCGTTCCTTCTATGGCCTTTAAATTTGATCCAAAAGCTCCTAAGCGCTTTAGGCGGACAATAGTGAAGGAAAAGAAAGAGCAAGTGTGAAGCCCCTAAGCATGATTCACTGATACTTAAAAGAAAAGGTTATGGCTCGTGTTTAGGGAGTGAAAAGAAAAGAAAAATTAATAAATTGTGAATGCCCTACAACAAAGTGTCGAGTAGCTTAAAGTAAAGGGGCAAATAAAAATGGGGTTGTTAAAAGAAGGTTCAAAAATGAATATTGTCATGTATTAAAGTGCTTGGGAATGTAGTCACTGTTTATAGCAAAAAATGGTACCTACCCGTCCCCCTAGCCTACATTACAACCCTTAAAGACCTAGTTGATCTTGAACTTCCGTATTCTTGAAAGTAGTGGAGCAGTACACTAAAGGCAAGCCGATGTTTCATTGTTGGTAGCATGTGAATTCTTTTGGGAGAGTGAGTGGAATTTGATCCTTACACCCATTATTGTTTGAATTTCTATATGTGTGAGTAATTCGGGGAGTCTCTTGTGGTGAGGGCACATGTTCAATGAGGGACTGGTACCTTATGTAACTGTGTAACCAAGGAATATGCATGAGTTTGCTACGTAGAAGAGTCAATTCTTGAGGCTAGAAGGTTTTGCACGAGTCATCCTGGTGAATGCAAAGTATTGACATGCTTGTTGTGAAGCTCATGTGGTTGTTATGGCCGAAGTTTGAATGTCCTTAGTTGGAAGTGTAGTAGAGTCATCGTATGCATGAAAGTGTGGAGTTGTTCGAAGATGAACAAAGCTTTAAGTGTGGGGTGGTGATGTTAGGCATATTTATGCGCCTAATAACAAATTTATCCCATATATTTAGCCAAGTTCGAGAGCTAATTACTAGTTTGAATTGCAATTTTAGAGTCAATTGACTGTGTTTCCTCTAACCAATATGATTAGGTGTTTGTAGGGTGAAAGGCAAGAAAAAGGAGCGAAAAAGGAACTCATCTAAGAAAAGGAAAATAGAAGTTGAAGTTTCTAAGGAGAAATGGCCAAGAAGCTGGAAAATGCACTAAATGGGAGCATCTCCGCATCGCGGAGTTGGAAGCTAGATTGTGGCAAACGAAGTGCACAAAACAGTGGAGTGTGTGATAGAGGCGCGTCGCGGAGGAGGAATGAACTTCTCAAAATGTGAAGCGAGGGAACAGGTCTGCGTCGCGGACCTGGACTCTTGAATTTGTTCACGTGTTTTATTCCACACTATAAATAGTCCAGCTGTATTATTTTATTAATTATTAAGTTTTTAAAAAACGAGGAGAACACGATTTGGGCGATTTGGTGACGAACTCTAGGGTTTTTCTCCTACTCTTTCATTTCGGTAAACATTTGAATGTTCTTTAAACATTGTTATATGATGATGCATACTATGAGTAGCTAAATTTCCTTATTCTAGGTTTGTTGCTGCGATTGATGGCATAATATTGTTTATCTCTAGCATGAGACGGGTTTTCTTATGAGTTATTCTTACATTCTAGCTTTTACTATTTTGATGCCTGATCAACATTAAAATAAACTCTTTGTCCACTCTTGAACTTGGAAGACGAATAGAGGGATAGACCAAGGAATGTGAGGAACGTGTTCATTCTAGGGGAAAAATTTAGGGTGTTTCGCCTATAGGATATAAATATACCTATAGGCCTCGTTTAGTTAATAGAAAAGACGATAGCTTAATGCTCCACGGTTAGTTCATGCCTATACCCGCTTAATGATGTAGTTAGGTTGTCAATGGTGGTAGGCAATTATAGGTCAGGAGACCAATATACCGTGAGTTTATGGTATTTTTGATGCATTTCACTTATAGTTTTTGTACGTCTTGGGCTATTTTGTTATTAGATATAATGTTTTTATATAATCTTTTGCAGGAAATTGGTTCGAAAGCGTTTGATAGAAAAATGGACTGAAATGGCAGCAACAGCAACTGATGAAGCCAACGACGGACCATAGGTCCAACGATGGACCGTAGGTCCAACGACGGATCGTAGGTGATGCAGCGTAGGTGAAGGTAAGGCTGACCAAGTGTGGAACCACGGAGGCAAATGAAGCCCCGTAACGGACCGTCCTGCACATCCGTCGTTTTGATAAGAAAGATTGAGTTCCAATACCTGAACCACGTAGGTGACCTACGGACCGTAGGTCCTGTCGTATATCTAAATCGCGTCCTGAACTAATTTTCCTTATTTTCGTTTCCTAGTTGGTTTAGGATTTAAATACTATAAATATTAGTTGTTATTTCCATTTTTTGGTGTTAGACAATATTGGAAACTTTTGTTTTGGTCTTTTGGAATTATTTTGCAAACACTTTGGCACTTTAATTCCGGAAGATAGTTTATGCAATTTGCACTTTAATTTTCAATTCAAGATTTCAGTTTTCATCTATTCTCATTGTAAGTTCATAATTTTTGTTAACCCTAATATGAATTATGAATTCTCAAGCATGAGTAGCTAAATCCACAGCTAGGGTTGTGAGAACCATGAGTAATTAACAACGTATGAATAATAACTAAGTAATTCTTGAATAGTGTTTATGCATGTATTGTTAATCCTTTCGTTTAAAAGTCTTTCTAGCGGTGCGCAAATATTACCTGAACCACGAAGGTGACCTACGGACCGTAGGTCCTGTCGTCTGTCTAAACCGCGTCCTAAACTACTTTTCCTTATTTTCATTTCCTAGTTGGTTTAGGATTTAAATACTATAAATATTAGTTGTTATTTCTATTTTTTGGTGTTAGACTACATTGGAGACTTTTGTTTTGGTCTTTTTGAATTATTTTCACTTTCATTTTCAATTCAAGATTTCAGTTTTCATCCATTCTCATTGTAAGTTCATGATTTTTGTTAACCCTGATATGAATTGTGAATTTTCAAGCATGAGTAGCTAAATCCACAACTAGGATTGTGGGAACTATGAGTAATTAACAGCGTATGAATAATAACTAAGTAATTCTTGAATAGTGTTTATGCATGTATTTTTAATCCTTTCGTTTAAAAGTCTTTCTAGCGGTGCGCAACGTTAGAACTTGCCTCATTCCTACTTGCCTCACCAAGGGAGTAATGAATGAGACAAGGATTAAACAACAGAGATTTAAGTAAGGATTTGCTGCTATCTAATAGTCTGACTTTAATCAGTTGACGTGAGGGTGAATACCCAACTCAATTGACACGATGACTAATCTGGGGTAAAGGTAAGGGTTAGTAAAACACACACCCGTATACTTACCAAGTTACGAGTGAAAGTTCCTACTTGGATTACCAATCACTTAGGGATACCTAACTTATCAGCCTTGCATGTCAAACACTATGATAAAATTACTATAATTAGAAATACTGCGTTAAGAGCTTGTGGGGAACACATATACCCTAGTTTACATCTTATATTGATATCTCAAATTGTGAATCTTGTTTACTTGTTACTTAATCATTCAAACAAACAATCTGTTATTTTATTTATAAAACCCCCCTGTTTACTTTTCTCGGAAATAGTTTGACTAAAAAGAGATAATTGTAAGTTAAGTTTAAGTCTGAACCATATTCCTCGTGGGATCGACCCCAACCAACAAGTTGGGTTCTTTATTTGGCAACGACCGCTTATACTTCTTTTGGGAAGTGTATTTTGGGAGTATCAAATTTTGGCGCCGGTGCCAGGGAATACGGATTTTAGATTAAACTAACTACATTTGTTTAACTTTAGTCAAGTATTTCCTGATTTTACGTTTTTGTTTTATTTTTGTTTTCTACAGGTTTCAACTCTAGTGTATGCCAAGTACACAGAGTCAAGGAAATCCCCTGACACCTTACGATCCAGAATTAAGGAAAACTTTGAGAAGAATGGTCGGAAGAGGCGTAAATCTTGAGGTACATAATGATCCCATTGAAGAGGGTCAAGGGGATGGAGCTGGTCTTCAACCTTCTGGAGTTTTAAATGTACCCGCTCAAGTTCAAGGTGGTCATCTAATCGAAAATACAGTAAGGGCACTGAATCCGCCAGCACCGAGGGTTCCTGATAACTACAGGGTTGACTACGATGAGTTGGATCAACTGGACCTATTATTCTCCCTCCACTACCTACTAGACATACATTTATAGTGACCAGCAGTCTTATGCAAATGCTTACAGCAAGAGGTTTGTTCATTGGGTTAGCCTCGGAAGATCCATACGCTCACATGGCTAAATTGACAAGTGTCTGTAAGAGTAGTATGGGACGACCGAACTTGGATATGAACATTATAGGTTTGAGAGTCTTCCCACTTTCTCTGACTGGTGATGTTGTTGTGTGGTTTTCTGAGCTACCATACATTTCGATATATATATATATGACCAACTGCACAAGGTGTTCATAGCGAGGTACTTTCCGGTGTCTAAGAAGTTGAACTACAAAGATAAACTGAATAATTTCACGGTACTACCTGGAGAGTCGGTAAGCAGTTCATGGGATAGCTTCACTGGGTTCATGAGGAGTCACCGCATCGATGATGAGTCACTGAAGGAGTACTTCTACAAAGGACAGGATGACAATGGAAAGTGTTAGATACTATTGCTGGAGGATCTTTGGTGAGTGCACTTTTGAGGAGATTGCTGAAAAACTTGAGAGGATCTCCCAGAAAAATAAAGCATGGAGCACTAGGAACACAAATACTGGTAGAAGCACGTTCGCTGTCCAAACTGCACCAAGTCAATCAAATGATGACATTCGTAAAGAGATGGCTCAAATGAGGATAGAAATTGTCTTGGTATTAAAGCATGTGAGTGGAAGTGCAGAAAAAGTGAATGCGGTAAATTATCTAACTAGAACTCCACCACCGCCAATTGAGGAGTATTAGTATGAGGAGGATGCGAATTTTGTTAATGATCAGACGGGGGTTTTCCGAACCAACACCCAAGGTTCCAACTTGGATAATTGACGACAGGGTCAAGGAAACCAAGGTCGAAACTATGGCAACTACAACAGTGAGGGAAACTATGTCCGGGATGGGAACTATAATCGTGATAACAATTACAACCGCAACAATTATGACAACATGAATGAGAAGGTTAGACCCTGCGTCCTCTGGTAATAGAGAGGCTGGTACAAGTATGACTCGCATTGAGGATATGATGCAAAAGATGATGAAGAGATTTGATTCGACAGATGAGAAATGATTTGTCTGGAATTAGTCAGAAATTTGATGCCCATGCAGTGTCGATCAAGCAACTTGAGCAGTAATTTAGTCAGTTATCCGCTACTATTAACCCACGCCAACCAGGCACACTTCCTAGCAACACCATCCAAAACCCAAAAAATAATGGGCATTGTATGGAAGTCACTACTCGCGGAGGAAAGAAGACTATTGATCCCCCTATGTCGTCTGAGGTTGAAAGAATGACAGAAAAAGATGAGGATGAGAATGAGGTTACTGAAATTCCGAAAGATGATATAGAAAAGGAAGCTGAGGTGACTCAAAAAGTTATTCCCATGCCTAGACCTCCACCTCCATTTCCACAAAGATTGGTGAAAAAGACTGAAGAGGAAAATACTGTAGGTTCATAGCTATGATGAAGCAACTGTCTATAAATGTCCCGTTGATTGAAGCTTTGGTACAATGCCTGGGTATGTAAAATTCATGAAAGACTTGGTGACCAAAAAGAGGGTTGTTAGTTTTGAGAATGAAGAAAGGCTGCAACATTGTAGTGCTATTGCTACTATATCACTTGTGCAAAAGAAAGAGGATCCTGGAGCTTTCACTATTCCTTGTACCATTGGGATTTTACACTTTGCGAAAGCTTTGTGTGATTTGGGTGCCAACATTAATTTGATGACATTGTCCATTTATAAGAAAATGGGTTTAGGAGCTCTGAAGCCGACTGCGATGCATTTACTTATGGCCGATAGAACTGTGAAGAGGCCCATTGGAGTGCTCCAAGATGCCCTTGTGAAAGTGGAGTCATTCATCTTTCCGGCGGATTTTGTGATACTTGATTCTGAGGTTGATTTTGAGGTTCCCATCATCTTAGGGAGATCATTTCTTGCTACTGTGCGTGCCTTTATCGATATGGAGAGAGGGAAGATGAAGTTTCGATTAAATAATGAGGAGGTAACTTTTAACATTTGTAGGTCTATGAAGCATGAAAGTGATCTTAAGTCAGTATCGGTGGTAAATCATATTGTGGAGCGAGAATCTGAAGTGTCTATTGAAGAGAGGTTAGGTGTTGATGCACTAGCAGTGGTGATGATGAATTTTTACAGTGATGGTATTGATGACTATGATGAGCTAGTTGTTTCACTTGATAGGTTCGAGTTTTGTTTCAAGCCGCAAAGGTTGGAATTAGACATGAAGAATCGAGACACTCCACCTGCAAAACCGTCTGTTGATGAGCCCCCAAAAATGGAACTTAAGGTTCTTCCATCTTACTTGCGGTATGTATTCTTGGGACAAAATAGCACCTTGCCCGTTATTATTGTTGGTGACTTGAGTGAAAGGCAAATAGAGGCTTTGATATCGGTGTTGAAGCGGTTTAAGAGAGCTATAGGATGGACTATTGCGGACATTATTGGAATTCCTCCGGGCATTTGTTCTCACAAAATTCAACTCATGCCGGACAGTAAGCCAAGTATTGAGCATCAAAGGAGACTAAATCCCCCTATGCAAGAGGTTGAGAAAAAGGAGATCATTAAGTGGTTAGATGCTGGAGTTATATATCCTATTGCTGATAGTAGTTGGGTTTGCCCAATTCAGTGTGTGCCAAAGAAAGGAGGAATCATTGTGGTTCCTAATGCTAAAAATGAGCTTGCTCCAATGAGGTCGGTGACTGGTTGGAGAGTGTGTATGGACTACCGCAATTTAAATGCATGGACTGAGAAAAACTATTTTCCAATGTCGTTCATGAATCAGATGCTAGATCATCTCGCTGGTAAGGGTTGGTATTGTTTTCTAGATGGGTATTCGGGCTACAATAAAATCTCCATAGCTCCGGGAGGCCAAGAGAAGACCACCTTCACTTGTCCTTATGGGACTTTTGCCTTCAAAAGGCTGCCATTTGGGTTATGTAATGCTCCAGCGACTTTTTAGCATTGTATGATGTCGATTTTTCAAATATGGGGGAGGACACAATAGAGGTATTTATGGATGATTTCTCTGTAGTAGGTGACTCATTTGCCGACTGTTTGACACATTTGGCTGAGATACTAAAACGGTTTGAAGAGTGCAATCTTGTGCTCAACTGGGAAAAGTGCCACTTTATGGTGAAAGAGGATATAGTTCTGGGTCATCGAATTCGCAAAAAGGTATTGAGGTTGATAGAGCCAAAGTTGAGGTAACAGAAAAACTTCCACTACCTATCTTTGTAAAAGGTGTTAGAAGTTTTCTTGGGCATGCAGGTTTCTACCGGAGGTTCATTAAGAATTTCTCTAAAATTGCACACCCATTGTGCAAGCTACTTGAAAAGGAGTGTGAGTTTGATTTTGATGATGCTTGTCTGAGAGCATTTGGAGAGTTGAAAGAAAAGTTAACTTCAGCACCTATTATTATTTCACCGAATTGGGGGCAACCGTTTGAAGTGATGTGTGATGCAAGTGGGGTGGCGCTTGGTGTAGTATTAGGACAGAGGCGAGAGAAAATTCTTCATCCAATTTAGTATGCCAGCAAAGCTCTGAATGTGGCTCAAAAGAACTATACTGTGACTGAACTAGAACTCCTTGCTATGGTTTTTGCATTCGATAAATTTAGATCCTACTTTCTTGGTACTAAGGTCATAGTGCATACTGACGATTCTGCATTGAGGTATCTAATGGCTAAAAAAGATGCAAAACCAAGATTGATTAGATGGGTGCTCCTACTGCAAGAGTTCGATTTTGAGGTAAAGGATAGAAAGAGAACAGAAAATCAGGTTGCTGATCATTTGTCCAAGCTAGAGGAGGAAGCTATGATCAAGCTAGAAGATGGAATTGAGATTAATGACTCGTTCCCTGATGAACAGATATTGGCTGCTTTTTATGCTCTTATCCCTTGGTTCGCAGACTTTGCTAACTACTTGGCAAGTGATTTGGTTCCATCGGATTTATCATTTCACCAAAGGAAAAAGTTCATGTCTTATGTAAAGAAATTATTTTGGGATGAGCCTTACTTGTTTCGTGTTTTTGCTGATGGGACTATTCGTCGTTGTGTGCCCGAGGTTGAGATGATGAGTATACTAGAGGCGTGTCATTCATCGCCTGTTGGTGGGCACCATAGTGGTATCCGAACTGCCCATAAAATTTTGCAGTGTGGGTATTACTGGCCTACAATCCAGCAACATGCTCATGATTTCGCCAAGTCTTGTGCTCGTTGCCAGTGTGAGGGAGGAATATCGAAAAAGCAAGAACTACCAATGAACCCAATACTGGTGATTGAGATTTTTGATGTTTGGGGTCTTGACTTCATGGGTTCGTTTGTGAGTTTGAATGGGATGAAGTACATTCTTGTGGCGGTTGACTATGTATCGAAATGGGTAGAAGCAGTCGCGCTTTCAAACAATGAGGGAAAGAGTGTCACCGCATTCCTGAAAAAAAATATCTTCTCCAGATTTGGTACACCAAGGGCAATCATAAGCGATGGAGGTTCTCACTTTTGTAATAAATAGTTCAAGGTGTTTCTTGAGAAGTATGGTGTTCTCCATACCGTAGCAACCCCATATCATCCGCAGTCAAGTGGGCAAGTTGAAGTGTCAAATCACGAGATAAAGCAAATTCTTGCAAAGACCGTAAATGCCAACAGAACTGACTAGTCAAGAAGGCTTGATGATGCTCTATGGGTTTATCGCACTGCGTTCAAAACTCCCATAGGTATGTCCCCCTACCGACTTGTATATGGGAAATCTTGTCATTTGCCTGTAGAGCTAGAGCATAAAGCGATGTGGGCACTAAAGAAGTTGAATTTTGATTGGGGCGCCGCATCGAGTCACAGAATGAATGAGATGAATGAGCTTGATGAGTTTCGCTTAAAAGCATATGAAAGTTCAACCTTATACAAAGAGAAGATGAAGAAATACCATGATCATAAGATCGAAAAGCGTGAATTTGCTTCCGGTGATCAGGTGCTACTATTTAACTCAAGGTTGTGCTTATTTCCTGGCAAACTCAAGTCTAAGTGGACCGGACCATTCACAATAACCCAAGTATTTCCACATGGATCGGTTGAACTAGAGAATAATGATGGAACAAAGTTCAAGGTGAACGGTCAAAGAATAAAGATCTACTTGGGGCAATCCGAGAGTATCAATGAGTTGATAGAGGAGTGGGGTCTTGATGAAGTCTGAGAAATCAAGGTGTATGCGTCGTGCCGCGACGTTAAATAAAGTGTTGCTTGGGAGGCAACCCAAGATGTATAATCTAGCCAACTATAGGAGTTTCTTTTCGATATAGGGAGTTTTTCTTGGATTTGTATTTTTCTAGATAGATGGTTATTAATTTTGAGTTTTAGTGTTGGCTAGATAATGATAGAATAGGGTCCGTGTCGAAAAAGTATCCAAAAAAATGTAAAAATGAAGTCTTAATGTTTGCTACGTGTGTAGGGAAGAAAAGAGAAATCTGCAAGAATTAAGCTGATGCACTGATCTACGGATCCCATCGACGGTCCGTCTGTCAATCCACGAACTGTGGATGGCATCCGTAGATCCCAAGTATGTGTCCTAATTTTTTCTAAGTGTTAGAGTGAACCACGGTGCCCATCGATGGACCGTAGGTCGACCCACGGACCGTCAACGATGTTTTGTGTGTCCAAGATAGGGTTACAGTCGACCCGACCCGGACACCATTAAAATAAAAACCTTTCATTTTAAATAAATTCCCCATTTCCCTCCTTCCCCCAACTGTTTCAAACCGCTAAAATTCCTAAATTTCATACATCAAACTCCCCCCTATTACATCCATAAAATCCTCTCATTCCATTATTACTCCCATTTCCCCAAAATCTTTCTCAAGATCCATTTCCATTGTTTCCTCCAAATTCCTTTTCCATTGTTTCCTCCAACTTCCTTTCCTCCACAAAACTCATTTTAGTCCGGGTCCGGTGTCAAGTTTGCGTGGGTCTTAAGAAGAAGTCGAAACCAACACACTCCTCAACTTCTCTTTGCTTGTAAGGTAATCGATCTCACCAAAACTTTGAGTAGTTTTCATTGTTTAAATTGAAATCAACGAAGTTGTACTTAACCCTGGGTAGGAATTTGCATGATAACTTGGGGAAAACTAGTCCTAAAACTACCTTTGGAATGATGGTATTTGGAGTGTGTTTCTCAAAATAACTAAAACAAAGTGGATTCAATGTCTAAGTGGGTGTCTTGACTTAAGGTCTTCAAAATTACTTGATTTGGTGTGAAATTTGAATGGTTGAAACCCTAGGAACGATAGACTACCACATAATATGTTGAAATGCATGTTTAGACTCAAAATAGTTATGATTGTTGTGATGAATGTGTTATATGAAAAATGGATTCACAAATCTTCATAGCACTGATCGACGACCTCAACTCACGGACCGTAGGTCGTGGTCCGTGAATCAATGGCACACAAAAATTTGCCAAGTGATGAATCACGGTGTGGACTATGATCCATCGTTTGATCGACAGACCGTTCTGCACATCCGTAGTTCCCCATCAGAAACTAAAAAATATGATTTCCTGACACACAGAGGGGACCCACGGCTCATCACTCTATCGACGGACCGTAGGTCCCAAAAACAGTTATTGTCTGTGAAATTTTTTAAATTTTGTCTAGGTCCTAATGGGGTTCTAAAATTATTTTGTGGTTCTTTTTTACTTCTTTAGGTACTAACAAGTCTTCCACAAGTACCATGGCACCGAAATAGGCACTCGTTTACTCGAGGAGAAGCAAGTCTAAGTCGGTTGCACCCTTGCGTCGACTCCTTAACGAGTCCAGTAGAAAATAATACACACCGGGGCAAACTAGAGGCTCCCCCACTGCCCCTTTGACCATGAGGCGTCGAAACATGTAGGTGGTTGTTTTTGACGAGGATCATCCCTCCTCCACTACTCCTGTAGTTGCCCCCCAATTTGAGGAGGGGACCCAGAATGTTGAGGAGTCACACTCCGGCTCAGATTCGCATTCCGGCTCAAGTTCCACCGGTACACCGGCCTCTACCTCCGATGCCACTAGCTTCAGAGAGGCTCATGACCCGCCAGGCATGCATATGTTCCCTGTTCTGCTGACCACCAAGCCAAATAGGTGGTGTGTTGAGGGCCAGTTCCAGATATACTACGATGGGCAGAACCGAAACGAGCATCAGAAACAGGCCCGGACCATTACTGAGGAGCGTCGGGTACTTACGGGTAGCCTCCACACTGTGCCCACTATTGAGGAGTTGTTCAAGAGGCACAAGTGTGAGAGGATGGCAAGGAGTCCGGGAAATTTCAGCGAGGAGATGACCTGAGAGTTCTACGCCTCCTACGCCGCCACCATCCGCAATGTTATGCCCAAATGGGCTAAGCCACTAGCTCAGCCCCCACTACAGGCTACCTTGGTGCAGAACTTTTCCGTCGACATCTCTGAGACTACTATTCACCGGTTGATTTACGTCCCAGCCCACACTCTTCCTATTAATACAGCAGGGTATGACTACAGGATGGGGGTGGTTCAGAGTGGGGCATTTCAGAGGGATGCCAAGCAGAGAGAGACTTTACTATGTTGGATGGCCCGTCATATTGCCGAGGATGGGGAGAGCACCGAGTGGGTGCGAAATACTACTTTGTCTATCTGAAAGGCAACTTTGAGCTTCACTGCAAAGTTCTTTTGGGCCGTTGTGCGTACTAGATTGTCCCCTAGACAGGTGGATAACGTGGTTAGATGGGATATGGTTGTGATGTTGGCAGCAATTATGGCAGGACTTGAGCTCGATTTCACCCGGATTCTGATCGCTGAGATTCATGAGAGGGCCTTTAAAAGCACCACTACTTTACCCTTTCCTTGTCTTATATTTCATCTGTGCAGGGAAGCTTCGGTGCCTATTTGGCATTGTGATAGGCTGACAGAGGCGACCAAGACGGTGGACATCAGCCTTATTAGAGATGATGCTAATCTTGCTGCACCGCGAAGGGAACCACAGGTTGACCTACCTCTCTTGGGTGTTGATCTTGCTAATGATGTGGAGCAGATCCAGGCTAATGACACTAGCATACCTCCCACTACAATAGATACATGGGTCCCTCCCCTCCACTTCCACTAGTCAAGCCGCTAGCTCATCCCGAGCCACTCCCCCTTCAGGGTCCACTTTAGCCCCTCGGGCTCGAGTCCAGAAGTTGGAGACCCAGATGGCTACTTTGCTGCAGCACATGAGGCCCTGGATACAGCGATCGGTAGAGGAGTCTGAGGCTCGTATGGAGCGGATGATGGATGGGAAGATTCAAGTGGTCCACAAGTGCCTAGATGCATTCGAGTTGAGAGTCTTGGAGAGGCCTGCACCTATCATTAATGTCACCACTTTCCATACGGAGTTGGCTAGACTCCGTTCTGATGTTGATGCCCTTCTGGCCCTTCCTAAGACCGTACCGGAGACCACTCCTATTGATGAAGTTGATGATGTGGATTGACAGCCCTTTTTGGTGACACTGTGCCACCACCCGACCGTTCCTATGCGGCTGGGAGGCGCCACCGTTCTTCTGTGCAAATTTCTGATGCTGAGGAGACCCGCCGAGTGAAGAAGAGGGAGAGGCAGGAGATTGAGGCTGCTCAGAGACAGTCTTTGTTTGAGGAGGAGTTGCGTCTGAGGAGAACCCGTGAGATGCAGTTTGCAGGTGCAGCTGGTTTGAGGAGCACTACTGATGGTCTTCTTGTTGTTGATGAGGGCGCCACTGATGGCGTTACTATTGCTGATCTAACGGGTTCCGGGAAACCAGACCCACCCGCATCTTGATGGATCTTCGGCGCATATGCGCCACAGGTTTGCTTCACCCTATGCTTTATTTTTCCTTTGTTTTGTGCATTGAGGGCAATTGCACCATTTTTTCGTAGGGGTGGGGTAAATGGGTTGTAAGTGATAGGGTGAAGTCTGACTAACCCAACTCATAACCCTCCCTTGGGGTTTTCTTACCTGTGTTCTTTTTCCCCAACGGATTGTTTTACTTTTATGTTGAACTGGCATGTGTAGGATTGTATGTGTAGAAGTAGATAGAAAGAATGAAAGCATGATGGCATAAGAGCATGAAATTGATACTCGTCCAAAATTTTGCATTTATCTATTAAAACTTGATAAGAGTATCATACCATTGTCCAAGTTCTTTAATCCTGTGCTTCCTTCAAAAACTGCACATGTAAAAATTGAAGGACACGGCCTCAAGCATCATAACTTGCCCATTTTGGTGAACGTTGTGACTTTGTCGTGTAGTTATCATTCCTTCTTTTGATGAAGACCTGCTGTCGTCTTTTGTAACTAGCAAAGCACAAAGACACTTCTTATAATTATAGATGAAGGACTAATTTAAAAATTAGGATCACAAAGGAGGAAAATCTTCGACCTTCATCATCTGCTTGGTATCTAAGTGAAGATTGGGTATCCTGATTTTTATCTATACTGTCCTTATCCCCCTTTGATACAGTGGACATCTCTACAGAGGAAGATGCTTCTTCTGCACATTCAGAATAGTTAAACGATCCTGTCCTGTCCTTCACTTCTGGAGTTTTTTCTTTTAGTTCCTCACAGTTACTACTCATTGACAGAACTTTATCCATCCACTGACTTTTCCTTTCCTGATGAGAAACCCTTGTACCTACCAGAAACTTCAGTATTGGGGACAAATTGGCTGCTATCAAATGGTAGGATATCAACACCTTTATCTCCATCGCTCAGGAAATCAGGCAGCTTACCTACATCTCTTACAATGTTTCCTGTTAGTGTGCCATGGGAACCGAGAGTATGTAATGAATCCTCAGTACCACATCCCTTCTTGGCATCCTGAAACAAGTTCCTGAAGGTGCATCCAGGGCAATCTAGTTCAAAAGTCATTGGACATCTCCAATGAGGTAGACCCTTTGAGGTTCTGTAGGGAGTCAACTTGTAACTTAGGCTCCTGATCAGTAAGGACATCTCCAACCAAGAAGTCGGAACAAGTGGATACATATCTTTTGGACACTGAAGCTTGGTAGAAAGATCTGAATCTTGAATTTGACTCTCCTGGACCACATCTAGCCTCCCTCAGTCCATCATTGTTCATGTCTGACCTCTTCTCATAAAATACAGAATTGTAATTTTCTGGCTTTGGACTTGATTGGTTCGGTAGCCATGGTAACTTTGTTGGCTTTCCTTGCTGAATATCATTCCTTTTGCAGTTTCTTTCCTTAGCAAATAACTTCTCACAAAATTCTGTCTCTTTCCTCCCATCACATACCTCCTGGCTTCTCCTTTTATTATTTGAGTTCATCTTTTGTTGTGTGTCTAAGTCACCCACCACTGGATGGAGAAAAGGAAAAATGATTATATTGCTCAAGTCAACAAGTCAGTGAGTAGAAATGACATTGACCTGCAGTGGATGATTCTTCGCTGGAGAGAAGTCAACATATCCACAAGAATAAACTGGATTAGTTCATTAAAAAATGAAAAGGCCCAGTAGAGAGACCAGTAAACAGAAAGAGCTTCAAATAGCAACCTCAATAAACTCAAATTATCTCTTGCATCTTCATTTGCAAACCATGTCCTATCAACATGGTCTATATAATCCATTAAATGAGGACTTGTACATCCCATGGAACACCTGCCAATAAGAAATAGAGGAGTTTAAACCAACAAAAGAACCCCCCTCACATCTACAGCAAAATGTGCCTACCATTCTCCATCCGAGACACTGAAATTCTCTGGTTTGAAGTGCTTGGAGTAGGGAGTAGGTGAATCTGTCAAAGAGAGAATAACATATCAAAACCACAGAAATGCAACTTATTGGCCCAAACTATAATCTCAATAATATCAGGAAAAACTATTCAATAGCACTCCATTTTAGCCCATATTGAACAGTTCATATTTTTTGAACTTGGAGAAACTCAATGACTTCTTGATAGAACCATGAGAAGCAAAACAGGTAAAAGAATATGTACATCTTTTAAAAGAGCATCTCTTATTAGCAGAAATGTAAAGCACCTATTATGTTGAATTCTGATTTGGCTTTCATCCTGACCCTGCAAGGACAAGACACCCTCAGTATAGAACACAAACACCATCAAATTAAAGACTGAAGTACTACATGGGAAACCTTTGCTTCTGATGATAAGAGTCATCAAAATAAGTGTCTTGCTTCCCATAATTTCTGGCACTACAAGAATTGGAAAAATCCCGATAATAACAGTCCTCAAAGTTGAATTCTCGCATCCCACAACTTTGGCTATTCCAAAAATCAGTGGAAACAGCATCTAAATGACGTGAACCACAATCTTCATGAAAGCCTTCAGGAAGTGGGAAGCTGGAATTTGCTGAATGTCAAGCATAAAACACGATGTAGTCATGTCACTTGTAAAACGAAGCAAAACCTTAGAAGATGTGGAAGTGCCAAAAGGTTTGAAATTTCTATGCAACTTCGGAAGCACTTCTCCAATTTTAAGTTCTGTATCACAAGGATTAATTCTGCAGCCTCTTAGGAGAAACATGTTATTGGTATTGGTGAACTGTCAAAAACAATGTCGCAAATTCAAGCTTAATAAAGATATATGTATGGGAACTTTAAATGTGCTAACTAGCTATGATGTTGTTAACGTGGCATTTGTCTAAGTTTGCAGACTTTTGGAACTTTTTCCTTGTTTGCAAAGTAGTTCAAACAACTACATTTTCCTAAAAGTTAAAAATTGATTTTGCAAACTCTAAAACAAACGGTTCCAAAGGAATTAAAAAGTTGAATTATACTTTTTTTTCCAGGAAAATCAACAGAGATTTACCCTAATAAAAATGATACTCAAGAAACCAACTCAACACCACTTTGGACATGTCAATGTAGAAGACAGAAAAGATAAGGGAAAAACATATTAAGGACCCTACCATTCAAAATTGTATTTGAACTTTCCTTGTTTTTGCTGAAGATTTCATCATCCTCAAAACTGTACAGATAAGTGAGATTGTTATTAGAGGAGAACCATTTGGTATCTAGTAACTTATGATCTGCACTGCCAGGTACATGTTGTACTCCCCTTGAGCAAGAGGATCCATCGAAAGGACTTGTATGAAAAGGTAGTTCTACATCCACCATCATGCTATCCTGTAGTTTGTCAATACAACCAGAAACGAAGAGATCAGGAATTCGACCTCCATATAACCAATTAGGGCTGAGCCGATAACGGAAGGACAACTGCATTGCAATAATCCTTCCACAAAGAACCAACTGTTTTTCATTTTTCATTTTTCATTTTCAGACAGTGAGGGGCTTATTGGCAAAATAAGCATGCACATATGGAGTGTGTGTGTGTGTGTGTGTGTGTGTGTGTGTATATATATAAAGCATGCATATATTGAAAAACAATTGAATGGAATAGAACTTAGGTATCTCATCACTTTTCGAGATCAAGAGCATAAATGCTGTTCTACATCAACTGAACCAATAAACACAGAATCTGTAGATTTCAGATTCAGATGCCAACCATTTAAGAAGCTATGAATGCTGAAGCTAAACATCTAGTTGACAGAAGCCTGGAACTTGGTTTTAACACCTATTGCCAAAGCCTTTGCCCGTTTGATATCATAAGATATAGTAGATGAAGGGTGTGTTATGGAATAATTTTTTATAGAAACTTGAAAAGTATTTCCTAAATCATTTTATGCTGTTTGATAGGGTAAAAACTATATGTGACATGGTTGTGATAGGAAGTGGAGATAGGGCATAGGTGCGGTGTTTCAAAACAGGTTGACATGAGGTTTACATTGAAGAACGACATCTGGTGTAAGTTTATATAATTGTAGCTGAAAGGGCATATGCTCACAAAAGTCAATTTCCTTCTTTTGGTGAAAAGAATTTAGACAACCGAACACAAAAAAATGGTTTCATCAAGAAAAAACGTATGCCATGCTAAACACCCTACACAAGAAGTGTGACAAAAAAGAAATTGACAACAGTAAGTTACAAATTATAGGAAATGAAGTAAAAGCGCAAAGATTTCTAGAGGTAATGGTCCACTACCCCACGGAAAGGTGACACTGATAAAGGTAGGAGTTCAAGTCATTCGAAGGAAGCGCTAGTAGTAAACATGCAGCAAGCTAGCAACCCCAAACAAAATGATAATAGCATCAGGAAGTGCTCTCACCTATTCAAGTTCAATTCCATCTATTCCTTTGTTAAGGTAGTCAGATGAGAGAGCTTTTCTCCTTTCCCTTGAGGGTGAGGGCCTACCATATGACAAGGGTCTGCTGTCATGCAACATAAAAAGCAGCATTTAGAAGGATCACTTTCAAAGATTTCCATGCAACTCTGTGCAGTTGTAGCGACAAAGCATAAAAGAAATGTCCCCTTAAATCAGCTTACTGCAAGATGAAGAACTAAAACCATTAAGCATGCCAATTTGATTAAGGTATGTAAAATTAATTATTTAGGAAGTTGGTGTATCCAAATATAGCAACCTGAGAAGCAATCAGGTGTATAGTTCTCCAAAAAACTGATCTAGTATTCCAAAATGTAAGATAAGCATGAAGCATGCGTGAATTGATCAAAAGGATATCCACGGCTTGGTTATATAACACATAATATTAACACTAAACACCCAGAGAGGGACTCAGAGTCTCAGATCACTTTCCAGTGGCTAGAGTGCTGAGCTAAGCTGTTTTGAGAAAATTGTGGTATCCAAACACCCTTGCTTATCAAGTACTGATGTCAGCTAAGTAAGTGAACGTTGTCAAGGAATCTGGTGGTTATAGAGTGCCTGTATTACTTTTTTGCTTATCTGGAAATAGTTAAGACCTTCTACTGGAATTTGGAATTCCTTCTTGCTGGAAGTAGCATTACTGTAAAATACATCCATGACATTAATGTCTCGTCCTCTGTTTATGAAGCTCTATGTCAGTGGCGAAGCGGACTTAGTTAAAACATACACTTTATCATCTAAACAGTCATGTTAACAGCCAGATGATCTCCTCAAAACCTGGGAAAGTAATGCAAGTCGCCTAAATGTGCAGATGATGTTTTCAGTCAATAGAACTGATGCATGCAGCTATCATAGTCAATTTAAATTTTAAAACCTATTCATAGTCTTGACTTCCAAGGTAGCCCTAACCACTACTTATCATAGAAATCTTGTCAAGATGGAATTTGCAAAATTATTATTCATGGTTTGATATTCTTGATTAATAAAATATATTTACCTGCCAGGTAGCTGCGGTGAATGGACTGGGGTAGACATTTCAACTTTACCTAAACCTAGTAAGGCAAAAAGGTATCTGATCAAATGTTCATTCTAAAAGATCTGAAAGCCATATAAATATAGATAGTTCTTCCCTCCTTTTCCCTGCAAACTGGAAATGATGCCATAAAGAGCATAAAGTAGAAAGGAAAATGAAGAAATAATCCCATTTGTCTTAATCACTGGAGAAGGCTGTAGCATTTGATTGTCCTCATAAGTATGCCTTGCTAGCATAGTAATGAAAAAAGAAAATTAGGCCACAAAAGGGAGATCGAGAATGACTCTGCTATTGAAGGGAATAGGTTCACTCATCAAATTAATAAAATCGACAAAGTGCAATTTTAACAGGGTCATATTGTATAATGAAATTTTGTGTCAATTCCATATTGCAATCTGCAATTTATAAACAATGAATATTAGGTTGTGATACCATTGAAGACTTGGAAATGACAGTAAAGAAATTTGTCAAAGAAGAATCCTAACGGTACCTGATAGGAAATCATTATACTGGGACATAGTGCTAATAAAGCTGCATACTGTTTGCAACTAGTTCAAAAGTTCTATTGAGATCTAAAGAAAGTGAAAATGCTCATCATTCATTTTGGTTTTCACAAATTTCAAGGATTTTACTTCCTAAGACTGAGCAGGTTGAGATACAAACTTATTTGACAAGTAAGATCTCTGACATAATATGTATGTATTGTTCCAACTTTATCAGATGTCAACAACAACAACGTACCTAGAGAAATCCCAAAAGTGGGGTAGGGGAGGGTAGAGCGTACGCTTACCTTACCACTACCTCGTGGATGTAGAGAGGTTGTTTCCAAAACACCCTCGGCTCAAGTATAGCAAATCCAAGTACAAGAAAGAAGAAAACAGTGGAAAAAACATGACAACTAACAAAGGGGCAGTGCAATCCTACACGAAAGGACCAAGAACAACAAAATAGTGTGATAATCGAAACACAATAAACAACAGATGATAATAGATATCCCAATCAAGAACTACAATAAACAGCTAGTACAACGACAAAACACCAAGCAGCCTAAACTCTCGGAAAGCAAGACAACACTCCACTACCTACTAACCTTCTACACTAATACGCGCCCTCCACACCTTCTTATCTAAGATCATGTCCTCGGTAACCTGAAATTAGATCATGTCCTGTCTAATGACCTATCCCCCAATACTTCTTCGGTCTACATCTACCTCTCTTCGTACCTACTATAACCAATCTACTATTTGACCATTAACTAAGATATGTCGCCGGTTAACTAATTGACGGGCTGCGGGAAAAGCACCATTATGTCCTTCCAAAAAACCTTTAAGTAGTGTTTTTTCTTTGCGGGGTGAGGTGGGCAAAATGAGATACTTAATAAGTATGATAAGTATGACAGAAACAGTCCTACATGCCACTGACATATTCACCAACTGGATATACATCTTTTCATTCTTTAATAATGGCACATTATCTCTGTCAAGGACGATACAATTGTACTTATCGCAGACCAATTTTGCACCATTATGCAACTTAAGAGACAATTAATAAGAGTAGGGTGGACATGTACTTGATCTTAGCCAAAAATCCAAGAAAGGTATACATTATTGTGTATATGTGTGTGTATATATATCTTTTCAAATTTCAGATAATTAGGATTCATCACCTTGAGTTGTACAGAGTAACAATATGAAAACAAACAAATCTTTTGAACATCACTTCAACCAGTAACCTAATGATGGAATTGTGTGATTATAATATCTCTGAGATAGGTCATACTAAGAAACATGAACAAACACCAAATGCTATTGTCAATTGCCTCAAAGAGTAAATAATTATATATGCTTACAATTTTGGAGAGTTCACAAATTGAAGTCAAAGTACCTGAGTGGACATTTGAAATCTGTTCCCCAGAACCTGTTGATACGTTCAGTAAACTCAGAATATCAAGTGAACGACTATTCTTTTCTTGTTGATTACATGGGCTTTTCTCATCAAAGAAGCTTTCTCTTGCATTTTTTTTCTGCTGCTCTTGCCATTTTCTTTGCTCAAAGTATTGCTTTTGCCTATAAGATAGACCAACTACATCTTAGCCTACACTTGGACATACAATATCAAATCCCAAATTCTCCATAAAGCAAGGTTTGGGATTCCAAATCATGATTTCAAAAAAAAATTAAATGTAAAACATGACCCATAAGTTCTCTTTAAAAAAAATAGGGAACTTCTTGATCCATAAAAACATATTTTGTAAGAAAAAAAAAATAAACTCATCATTTTAAATATGGAAAAGACTCATGCCCGGTCCCATGTGAAAGGATTACATTAAAGAATAACTAGTTACTAGTTGACTAGTGATCTTCATAAAATTATGTGTACTTGGAAGTTTATAATCACAAATATTTATTTATAAAAGGAACATGGAGATATATGATTTATCAATGCAGTGTCTTTGGATATTCTGATACCTTATTTATGAACTATAATTTGCTCATTTGGTAAAATTGTATTAGAATTGCAAAAATTTTGATAGTTTTCATAACTTGTGAGGTTTTCATGTTTATGAGAAAAAATACAACTTAAAAAATCCAAATTACATGTCCCAACAAAACTTGAACTTCAAATCAATTTGATTTCAAATCATGATTTCATAGCGCATGTCCAAATGAGCCCTTAATCTTTTTTTAAAAAAAAATTAAATTGGGGTTGGGGGAAGGGGAAATGGGAGAGGGGATTACAATATGGGGAATCGAACCCTCACCAACAAGGTGGGAGTTCAAATAGCCAACCAACTAAGCTACTAAGATCCCCTTAGTCTAAATCTCTACATATTGGAAGTTAAGACAACAGTATCAAAGAATGTTGACCTATGTTGAGGTTGAGTAAAGCTACAACAATTATCCAATCAAATAAAGACCGATGGGTGATGTTTTAATACCTTTTCTGTGTTGACCTTCTTGACTGATGTTTTTCCATCCCGCGAAAGGATAATACAAATCACAAGAGAAAATGTCAGTATGAAAACATTTCCCAAAGAAAAATAAGATTAAATCTTTAAAAACGATGGGAACAAATCAAACTTTCACAAGAATAAGTTGATAGCCTTCAACAGAAGATAAATGTTCTGTTTCTTATTTCCTTTTTTATATTTAATTTTGGGGATGGAGTAAGCGGAATGTAATCACAACAAACCTGCAAACTGGCTTGTACAAAATTAAACTCGCGTAAAGAAAGTGTGGGAGGTTAGATTTTTTCGAAAGAAGATTTAGGCCAGGACTTCAAAGATTAAGAATATTTTCATTTCCTTTAGGAATATGCTTGAGCTCCCAATCAATAAAGGGTGATCTTCATCTTTTAATATACTTTTATGTAACTCCTCATTTGAACAGTATTAACCACAATTTACATTAAAATACATTACCATCTCAAGAGACAAGCATTACATTTGGACTGTATTAACCACAACTTTACATTAAAACATTACCATCTTCAGAGACATGCATTACTAGAGATCAACTAACAAACCACACTAATGAGCTGTAGTTCTACCTGATTTCAAATTTGCTCAATTGTGCTTCCAAGGCTTCCCTTGAAAGAAAAAATTTATCCTCCAAATTCAGAAATATGCAAGTAAATCTCCAGAATAATAAGTAATATCCTTTGACACTTACAGTATCAACTTTCCTCCTTGACCCACCCATCCATTGTAACATCGTTGGAAGAAATCTTCCTTGAAACTTCCACTAAATGGGAAAGTGATAATTATATAAGGACAATAGGAAAAGAAAGGGAACAACAGAACAACACTACGAAATAGATTATAGCCATTCAATCAGGCTAATCAGCAGCTACAACAGTAACAACACACAACACTAGAAGCCTTGGATGGTTCCAAATTTATCGAGTTCCTAACAACAGTAACAACACACCAAGGCTACAAGTTGCACCACAAGCTGCTCAACACAAATATCATATCAAAATAACTAAATAAAACAGAAGCACTACAACTGCAGCATCACAATTTGAATATTAAGCTGTTACCATGTCACACAACTTGAAAATTGTCAAGCACAAACAGAAAATTAACAGTCGCACAATCTGAAAATTAAGTCCAAACATAGTACTAATAGCTCATATTCAAGTCAACAAAATAATAACTACTTAATCAGGTAAATGATTCTCCACAGAAACAAAAAAAAAAAAGGAAAGCCAGATTATATGCCAATTCAACCGTAGTTTTCTCATAAATGGAATCAAAATGTTGCAGTGAAATCGTGAAATCAAAGTGCAATTTAGACTTACCAGTAGCAGAGAGTAAGAAAGCGTTAGCACCTGAGCAGAGTTCTAATTCTGAGAGTGAAATCGTGAGCTTCTGAGAGTGAAATTGAGGCAGAGAGCGACTGAGCGGACTACAGAGCTTCTGAGAAGAGAGTAAAATATGAGCAGTGGCCAGTGAGTGCAATGCTGAGCCTTCTAAGTTCTAGGAACTAAACCAAAAGCCCCAAATCAAGTAACAACGTTGAAAATTTCAAACCCAAGCGTCGCAATGAAATCGTGAAATTAAGAATTTGAGACTTCTGAGCTACTGACCGGAGTTCTGAGAGTGAAATGGTGAGCTTCTGAGTCCCGAGGGTCGGTGAGAAATCTTGTGTGAACAAAATCTGAGCGTATCAGTGAAACCTGAGAGTGTATCAGTGAAACCTGAGAGTGAATCCAGTCGGCGACGTGCGTGAGTTAATTGTGGAAGCGATGAGAAACGCGGGAGAGGGGAAACTTTATAAGTTGTTTGTAACCTCCTTATAATTTTCTCTTTTCCAAACCCGTTTACCTTTTCGGATACTGACCCGTTCATTACACTAATGAGTTGGAGAAATTGACATTTCTCCTGAAAGTTTGACACCAGTGGTGGTAAATAGGCGGATTGGGTTAAATTTTAACGGATTGAAAATAGGTCAACATAAAATAAGTAATAATTTAATCCGTTCATATTTGATAAGGGTAAAAATGAATTAGGTAACAAATGAGTCGGGTAAAATATAAGTTTACCTATATTTTCGTGAGTATATAGTACTCTAAGAATTCAATATGGAGAAAATATTTTAGGTTTTCTTTGGATGAAAAATATTGAAAATAGTTTATTTAGTTGTATCATGAAAGTAAAAAAAAAAAGATCTTTTAACTTTTCAATATAAAATAAAATTATGTAATAACAAGGGGAAAATAATTTTAATTTCAAACTAAATATATATATATATATATATATATATATATATATATATATATACCTAACAATTTTTTGTATTTTTTTTTTTCGTTCTTGCTCCTCAATTCTATTTCTTGGGTATTTAGCACAAGAACGGGCTTTGTTCTATATATTAAAATATTATTATGTATGTGTATAGAGTTATATTTGATAGTTTGGATACTTTTGAGTTACTGATTTAATTGTTATTATTAATTTGGTTAACAGAAATTAGCAAGAAAATTGAAAAAGGAAAGAAGAGAGTGACGAGCTACAAAAGAAGGAAGCCAAGAGGTAGAACGATGACAAATTATATATGATTTTGACATCACATTTTCATTAAAAGTTTGTGTCACCAATGTCATCAAAACAATTTGAAATTTAAATCTAATATTTTTAATTATCTCTCCGCTAAATTATATAAATAAAATATACTTTTTTCAATGATATGTTTGATATTACTGTTATTTTTCCTTCTTATGCTGCTTTATTTCATTATTTTTAAATTTTATTTTAATTATACACATTAATAATTGTAAATATTAAATATATGTTCTTCAAACCGATGAACTATTCTTTGAATTAACTTAAAGAAAAAAAAAGAATACATCTTGCTTTATTCTTTAATTCATTTTGTTTGAGTTAATTTTAAAATAATAAAGTTTATTGAGTTTAAACAATGAAAATATCCCCAGCAATAGAATTTTTATATATTTTTGGTGAACTAACAGATAGGAGTATTTGAATTTAATTAGAAAATAAAGTCTTTGAATTAGAATTGATATACAAATTATTTTTGAATTTGAATCATATAAAATTCTCAAACGTGTCTTTTGTTGTAACACCCGGGAAAAAACTAGTAGGTGAAACTAGAGCCTTACGTGAGAGTTTTAGAGTTTGATGTGTGGGTTAGAATCGTAAAATGGCTTCCCGTACTTAGGATGAGGTGTTTAGGGGTTAAACGTCAAGGTACGACTCCCCAAGGACCAACCAAAGGGGTCCTTGAGGAGGATCCCAAAACAGTCCCCAAAACTGCCAAATTAAGTGAGCTACGGATGGGACCTACGGGGCGTAGGTCCATCCACACCTCGTGGGGGTGTCTCGTGGGTCAAGACCCCAAATGGGAGTTGCAGGCCATGACCTACGGACCTGCAGGACGGCCAGTAGGTCCCTTCACGGACCGTAGGTCCCAGGCATAGGTCATGCCTGCAACACTGCCCAAGACTCGGCCAAGGTAAGGGGTAGTTTAGGTAATTCCTAATTAATATTGTTAAGTGTGAAATCGTTTTATATTATTTTATCAGACCTATTTAAGTGTTTTTAAGTCATTAACCACCTCATAAATCCTAAGACCCCAAATCCATAACTAACTTTACCCCCAAAGTCTTCTCCCAAAAACTCCATAGAAGAAGAAGAAGATCAAGTTAGGGCTTGAAGGATGGAGCTTTCTCACACGAATTTGGTTGGATTTCTTCCCCTAAGGTACGGTAGTCTTGATTCATGGAAAGCTTTCTTCCATGGAGTCCTCGAACTTTCTATTTCAAAGAAGGAAATTCTCCAAAACCTAGGGTTTTCACTCCAAGTCATGGATTCTTCCTTAAAAACGTTTTCAATGATTTAATTATCATATATTATGAATGAATTGTTGTTTCTGGTGGTTTTATGATAAAATCTCCCATGAATTCATGAATTCATGAATCCATGAATTCCCCATAACCCTAATTTATGACTTTGTGATGTGGGTGAAATGTAGTAAGATGAATATTATGGAATTGTTCTTGTAGTAGTTTAATTACTTGAATCATGTTAATATCCATGCCTAATATAGTAATTCTAGGTGTGTTGATTGAATGTGATCTATGGTCCTTGAAGGGCAATTATGAGAATTATGTATGATCTTGATGTTTATGTACATGCTTTATGAATACCTTGAGAATGAAATTGCTATGATTATGATAATGATGATGTGTTGATTGAAAGACTATTCTCAATTATACACTTACGAATGATGATGACATGTTGTAAAGGGTTTTCTCAATGTATAATGTACCATGAATTGGTAGGCTTAGGGCATCCTCTTCATGTGTAATTTAAAGTGATCTTGATTGATGTACCTTGAATTGGTAGGCTTAGGGCATCCTCTTCTTGTGTAACTAAAGGTATCTTGACTTAATGAACTTTGAATCGGTAGGCCAATGGCATCCCTTTCATAAATGACTAATGAAGTATTCTAATGCTTTGTCTTGAATCGGTAGACCACTGGTATCCCTTTCGCGATGAGTCAATGAACTATGATAATGATGAACCTTGAATCGGTAGACCAATGGTATCCCTTTCATGAGGATTCAATGAGCTATTCTAATGAGGTACCTTGAATCGGTAGGCTTATGATACTCTTTCATGTGTTTAATAATGCACCTTGAATAGGTAGGCTAATGGCACCCTTTCATGTGTTTAATAATGCACGTTGAATCGGTAGGCTAATGGCACCCTTTCATGTGTGTAATAATGTACCTTGGGTCGGTAGGCCAATGGCATCCCTCTCATATGTAATAATGTTAAAAGAGAATGAACTATTCCATGGGAATTTAATGCTTACCACCGAGTGGATATTGTGAGGTGGAAGCTCTCCCCATGTTAGGCCGAGTTTCTAGTAACAATTTCCTTATCCATAACTATGTTCCCACATAGGTTATTAGCTAGAGGATCCACCTAAGCTAAATTACCGGTTCTACCTTAGGCAAGTAGACCAACTCTTTTCGGTGTGGGACATGACACCGGATTCCATGATTTTCTCACATGCTCTATGTTGTTTAAGGATTATTCCCATCATGTGAGTTATGTGCTATGGTTACTCAAGAGGTTCTATGAAGTGTGGGTGGTAGTATGGGATGCCATTCATGCATTGCATGAGTAGGCTTTGAGAGTGGCTATTGTGTGTTTCTCAAATGTCATAATGTCTAATGAAATGAATGTTCTTATAATGATGCTAATGAGAATGTTGACTTAAAGGCTAAATGTAATGATGAATTCTTAACTTGTATTGTTGCTATGAGTTGTTTTCCTTGACTTGACTTATTAAATGAGAATGTTCCTTATCTATGAGCATTAACTAAAGATGAGAATGAAGAATGGTAATTATGTTATGGTGGCCTCAAGGTGGTGCTTAGTATATGTGGTATTATGGGATGTCATTCATACATTGCACAAGTATAACTTAGGGTTACCTAAGAGATGGTTCTATTATGTTATAATGATTTACATGTTGATCATGCTTGTGACTTATGCTTTCATACTAAAGTTCATGATGTTTCTCAAACTTGGCATGTAGCATGACTTTCAACTAAAATGTCCTTCTTAGCATATTTTAAAGGATTTTTATGCATGGCTATCATACTTAGTGCATTTTTGTACTAACCCATATTTCTTCTACATTTTTACAAAGTGTAGGGTTTGGTGATATCGGCTTCCATCCTCGTGGATAGGTTCATAGTAGATCAAGAAGAGAAGTTATGGTGAGTCCTCATAGTATTCGAGGGCTTGACCATCATGTCCTTTACATTTCATTATTATGTTTAGAGCTTTTGTATGGGCTGCGTCCCAAAGTTTTAGTCTTATGGTTCTAGATGGT